>WAAD01021036.1:503966-578673 GCA_013389945.1 Fregata magnificens | reverse complement strand
TTAAACACATGAATTAGCGCTTTGCTCAGGTAATTAAGTGTTCAGTACAGCCATCAGTGAGCTGTTGGCTCGGCAGCGCCCGCCGCCACCTCAGCTCCCTGGCCTGCCCAAATCCAGCCGGGATGGAGCCGCTGCCGGCCCCGCGCCTCCTGCACGGCCCCCCAGCTGCCAGCCCCTCGCCGGGCCCGGCTCGCCGGCATGCGCAGCGGAGGCACCGGAGCGGAGGACGCGGCGGTGGCAGTGGCTTTCCAGCTCACTCATGGCGCAGTCCTGAAGTGGGGGTTTCTCGGCGGCTTTTCCGGCAGGCCCGGTGGGTTAACCGGGCTCTTCCGAAAAGACCCGACTAAACCTCTGCGTGAGGGGTTACGAGGAGGGCGCAGGCCCAGGTGTGTCTCGAGTGCGAGCCTGATGCCATGGAGGCCAAAGAAAGACACCAGGAGAACTCCGTTCCATGCAAACTGGCACTGCTTGCAGGCTACAAAGGATTATCTGTACCAGTTTCATCTTGTGGCATGTAGAGAGCGCCTAAGGGGTGACTTGCCAGACTGGTTGTGGGGATTCCCCATCTCCCGGCTTTTCCTGCTGCCCCTTCATGGAGGGGGAAAAACAAACCCAAGAGAAAAAAAACCAAAAAAAGAAACAAAAAAAGAGATTGATTTTGCATATGATTTCAGGAAAACAGACTTCATTGTTTCTGCCTCTTCCTCATGTTTTGCCCTTCAGGTTGTGTTTTACGTGCAAACAGACCTGGTGAGTTGCCCCTTAGCAAGGCACAGAGGGTTTGGCTGGATTAACGTTGCTTCCCTGATTATTATCATTTTTTTTAATCGGAGTGCTTTTGGTGCCCATTACAACTGAACTGAGCATTGATCAATTCTGTGCCTGAAAATCATTTGTCTTTAATTTGAGTGTTTTTTGGTTTTTCTTTTGTTGGGTTTTCTGTTTTGTTTTGTTTTTTCGTTTTTGTTTTTTATTTGAACTTGCAATACGAAACTAAATCTAACCCTAAATTAACAACACCCTTTCTGGCAAGTTTAAAGAGCAGTATGGTGTTTGGAAACGTCTTTCAAGCCTCAAAATTGCCTGTGTGCACAAAACTGGCAAAACCCCAAAACTGAATCAAAAGAGCCCCCCCTCCCCAGCCCCGAGATCTCAAGGAGGAAGATGGGTTTGTCACCGGCCCGGCCCGACAGCTGCTCACATTTGCAGCGAAACATGCTCTGGGAACAGCGGTATTTTACGTAGAGTCATTTCCATCCAAAGACTGTTTTCGGAAGGGACATCCTGGGTTCGCCACTTCCATCCAGCAATGGTAGTGAATTGTATTCAGGAGCAGTAGAGTACGATCGATCTTGCGCTACAGTGTATGGGCCCGATTCATTACAAGAAAAATGGTTGGGGGTTATTTTTCTTTTCGGTTGGGTTTTTCTTTTTCCTTTGCAAATTTGCACAGCCCTCCTTTACGCGTGCCTAATCCAAAAGCACAGAGCGCAGCACAGTTGGCCCTTGCTGGCCCCTTTCTGCCAGTAAACGGAAAAGAGCTGGAAAACGCCCAGGCAGGCGTATCCCACTGCCCCTCCGCTCCCTGGGGAGTGCTTTGCCCAGACGCTGCCAGAGACGTCCCCATCACTGCTGCCCCTCCTGCAGCGCTCTGGCCCCACTAGCTCGCTCCAAATTGACTTCCTCTGCTCTCCGGCCCCATCCTGCCGGCTCTTCCCCACCTTCCTGGCGTCACTGCCAGCACAGTGGCTCTGCAGCACCGGAGCTCGGCCCGGGCACCGGTGCCCGCCGGTGGGGCTGAGCACCCGCAGAGAGCGTCCGCCTCCAGGCGTGCATCTTGGTCTTCCAAGGAAGCTGCAGCCCTTCCGCTCCAACACCCTGGGCTGCGGTGCGTGGGCACTGACCACCTCAGTTTCTCCCCAGGCTGATGTTCCTCCTCTTAGGAAACCTGCATGTTTGCTTAACAGCGAAAGGAGCCCGCCCGGGGGCAGTTACCTGCACGGGGGCAGCACCCGGCCCCGGTTCTGCGCTGCCTGGTCTTCCCTGCCCTTGCCCCTTCTTTTTCTATTGCAGTGTGTGAGGATGCAGTCACCAGTTTACCTTGCTAGATAAACAAGTTCTTTTGTCTGTCACAGCGGCTCTCTCCTACAACCAGCAGAAGGGACATTTCCCCCTACTCGTGCTCAGTGCCACTCATAAATTCACATCTAGCTTAGCCGGTCACATGCCGGCAGGGTGAACGCAGTGATGCTTCTCTTTATAAATCACGTGCCCAGTTGACATCCCAGTGATGAGGCGATAGCTGAGGTCCCTTGAGCAGACGGGGGGCTTTGGCCACATCCGTTCACGCCGGGTGGGACTGTGCTGCCGAATCCCTCAGCTGGTTTTGACAACCTCATCCATTCTTGTATTTTTTTTTAATGAATTGGGACCTGAGCCACGGAAAATGAGCAAACTTAAAAGTCTGAATGCTGCAAACTCCTCCTAGACAACTTCACTATCAATGTCACATTTCTTTTGAATTCACCTGACATATTTTACGTGTAAAACATTTTTGTCGTATAAATGCTTTTTTTAAAATACAGTCATGGGGGGGACGGGACATTTTTATCTTGCATTTGACATGGGAGGGATTCATTTGGCAGGAGAGCGAGACAAGGAAAATTTGGCAGGAGAGGCTTTTCGTTCCTTCCTCTTTGGTTCATTGACAAGTCAGAGATTTTTCCAGTTCCCAACCTGTTGCCACCAACTATTCCTCCCTGAGGACTGGAGACAAAACCGATAAGGCCATGTGTAATCCAGCCCGACGCCCGCTGCTCGGCACCAGGAGGAGCCGTGCGCGCCTGCCCCAGGTGAGCGGCGCAGGCTCCCACAGGCACGCTTTGCCCGCCGAGACGGCCGGCAGCACGCAGCGTGGTGGGACAGCGTGGTGCCGTGGTGCCAGGAGCTGCTGCCCCCACTTCCCCGACCCCCGGCACATCTGGATTTTGGGCGCCAGTCCCGGCTTGCCAGTGCTGCCTTTGAACCCTGCGCCCCGACAACCCCTTACTGTACTTTATACTTGCCAGCTATAACAAATCTCGTAACGTGAGCTACTGACCTTGATGGTGAGTGTGAGCAGTTATGTTTTGTTGTTTTCTCTCTTGCTTGGTTGGGGCTGCTGTGAGAGAGGGTGTCTCTGAGGCATACTTTCCGGCCTCTCTTACACTCGGACGTGCACACCTCCTCTCAAACACTCTTCTGAGCGCTCTCAGCGGGAAGGTTTGTCCACACCTATTAATCCTCTCTCAGTGTCCAGCTTCTTGTTAGTAGCAGCTGGTTGCATGTTTTTTGCTTGTTCGGACGAAACGGTTCAAGAAACGACTCATATCAACTCTTGAGAAATGTCTCTATTTTTTTGTACACTTTCTTTCTTTTGATGTTTTTATTAATTTCCCTTACTTAAAAAACAAAACACCTGTTGTCCCGTAAAACATTTCACATCTCCCCTTGCCTGTTCTTAGAGTGTATGTATCTGTGGGACTGAACTAAATGCATGCACTGTAGTAGTCGTACTGGTAGCAGTAGATGTAGTTGTAGAACATGCATTGTTGAGTTGATATTATAGGTATCATCAACGTGAACTAGCGTGGCAGTTAAAAGCATAGCCTTGGTCTGATTGAAAGCGTAGGGCTATCAATACAGCAGAGAGCTGCTAACGGCTTGGATCCATAGTACCGTATTTGTTAAATCCCATTATCTGGAAGTTTAAATTGAAGCCGGCTATAGGCAACCTACACCCTCTGTACAAGAACCCGCACATGCTGTTATGTTGATAGTAAATTTGCCTCTTTTTTTTTTTTGCAAATTAAACCCCTAGGAATTAAAACGCTGACTATAACTATATTCTCTTATTTTTATTTTGTATTAAAAAGAACTTAAGATATTTTTAAAATCATTTTACAATCATGGTTTCTTCATCAGCCTGTTATTCGTCCATATTAGCCCATAGAATCATTCGTTGGCAGTCGTAGACCAGATGTGCCAAATGCAAATCACTCCATTTGGGTATGTAAATAATACCATGTGTGTGAAGCAGCTTCCCGCAGACTGTCCTGAGACACGAAGCAATTGTTTTTAGGTCATAAACCTTAAATCTTGTTATGCAACAGAGACTCTGAGCTAGTGGTGGGTCGTACTCATTGCCATGTCACCCAGCTTAAGGGAACATTTTTAAATGAAGATTTAACATTTCATAAATATCAGCATGAGGAGTTCGAGGCGAGTTCATCATCTCTGCCATTGAGCCAGCAAGTGTCTTTGCTTCTTGTGCCCAGGTTTCTGTGCTCAACTTTCAAAATTCTTTCACAGATGAAGCTGCAGTCAGTAAATTTAACAGATGGTAATTGAGATCCCGAATTAGGCGTTTGTTTATTTGTTTAGTTTGTTGCTTGTCAGAAAACATCCTGCTGGGAGTAGAAAAGATACTGTATGGCACGGTCACACCTTCCCTCCTTCCCGCGCCCCCCCGGCCACCCCCGCAAACCAAATGTGCTGACTTGGAGCATCTTCCTGCTCCCCTGGGAGTCAAGGCAGTCTTTAGTGCACTTATTCCAGCAAGCGCTTTCAGAGGAAATAAACTATCCAGAATGGGCTTTCAAAATGTAATTAAGGATTTGTATCCGCTCCTTACCTCTAATAGAACATAAAGTAAATCAACCAAACAACTGCTTGGATGGGGCTGACGCAATGCAAGCCTGCGCAAGGCAATCTGAGCCACCCCTATTACTTTCCTTATTGCTACCGGGGAGCTGAAACACTCGTGCATCAAGGGGAGAATAATTTCCCCCTTAGATCTCAATCTGCCAGGGAGATGGGGGGACCCACTGTTTAATGCACCAGGCATATGATGAAGTGAGGAGTGTATCTAAAAGTCAGCAGAGCGACAAATTGCATGGGGTTTAGGAAGCCTTGTCTTACACTTAAAGAAGGTGCTCTAAAAATTTAATCTTGTCATTAGGCGCCCATAGTGTTAGCAAATTACGGCCATAAAAAGTGGGACAACGGTTGGTCTGCGTGTGCGGAGGGAGAGAAGCCGCCACCGGCTCACAGAAATGTCGTACGAAGGAGCGTTTCAAAGATCCAGCGATGAGCCAATTTGGGATTTATACGTCCTGTTGAGAGGACTCCCTTGTGGCACGGCAGCTCTGATGGAACTGCTCTCCCTCTTTTATTCTACTATATAAAAGTACATAAAGTTTAATCCGAGCTATGTAATCTCAAAAGCCAGAACCTAACAAGTGGACTACTTGGGAGCAGCAAGCAGGCTGGAATTTCTCACTCCGCTGGAACCGCCGGTAATTATGTGACAGAGCTGGCGGCTGATGCATCAGAAAATTAATGGCTGCATCAGATTTTATCTTTTGCTTATCTTCATAGCAGAGGCAGTCTGCGCTGGAGAGCGCTGCAGGCGGCCCGGCAGGGAGGGTGAGGCGGAGGGATCCCGCACCGCGTGGGGCTTCGGTGAGGGGCGGACACCGAGACAAATGTCGCGTGTTAAACAGACATAGCAGCAGCCAGGCTCTGCACGGGGCACCTGCCTGAGCGGTGAATACGCCGCGCGCCTCTAGTTAGCGTAGCGCGGCTCTAGAGGAGGCCAGTCTGCATTTCTGAGCGTGGTTTTGGCCTTGTTACTGGCAATATCCTCCTACTTTTTTGCGAGCACTACAGTTACGTTCTTGACTACTACCCCAAATTAAAAAAAAAAAATAATGAAAGAGGAGTCATTTCTGTTTCGGCTCAGAAGTGCTGTGCTGCTGGTCCACGGTGGGAATCACGCAGGTCCTTTCCAGAATGCAGGCTACACGCAAAAACGGTTTGTCTTATTTTACTGTAGGATGCCACTTTTTTTTTTTTTTTTTTGATCCATGAGGGACTGAGCTTCCTGCAGTGCCAAGTAGAAAATTCAGTAGATCTAAAACAATTTGGTGCTGCTGCTGTTAGGTCTTGACCACCGCGGCGGTCGTTTTACAGGGCTCCTGGCTGAAGTCTACAGTGGTTAAAATACATCAACTTTAATCAATAATTTTATAATAGAAAATCTTGTGCACTTGATAAATCATCTCCAGTGCAATTAGTGACCACCTCTGAAGTGCAGGCTTAAGTACAGTGGAAGTTAATCTTTAACGAATTTAGCGGCTAACTTTTAATAGTCTTTTCAATCAGGAGAATTATTTTCAATGGGAAAACACTCCTTGGCAGAGCTCATCCCGACGTCCCGGTTGTTGTTCTTGACACACGGCAAGTGGTGACGGCGCGGACGCTGCCGCTGCCTCGTGCCGCGGGCAGGCTGATTGCCCGTGCAGGGACTGGCTCGCTGGTGCACAGGACCACACCACCCTCGCCGGGCAGCCGCGCTCCAGCCCTGCAAAGCCCTGCAACAGTCCGTTATCAGTGGTTGGTTTCCTTTTTCCCAGCGGAAGCGGAGGGACGGAGCTCTTGGCCGTTGTAATTAGACTTTGTTCCACGCAAGATGCAGACAAGTCATTGTAAAGTTTCAAATGGGGTCTTCAGCGTGAGCTCTCCAGTGCAATGAGATACTTGAGCACATGAGCATGTCTCATGCATTTTAATCACTAAACGGTAAAGTACTCGCTGAGCTGAGGGGTAACTTGCCTGTCTGGCAGCAGTCGCAGGCTGTTAGTGGAACAACTACTAAGCGGGACACGGTGCACATTTTACTGACGTACTATTGTGAGTATTTTCATGTTGATTCTCTCCCCAAATGCTTTAAAAGTAAATACATAATTACAGTTATTTTTTCTCTCTCTCTCCTTTCTGAAATAGAAAACTGAAAAAGAAGCAGTGGAGTTTTTCCTTGCAGCAGATGTTAGCGTGCATCTGGCTCTGGATTAGCTTGAGGAGCGTGGTGGATTAGTAATTGCCAGAGAATGCAAAATTGGTCTGCAGGTATATAAACTTGAGCTATTTAAAAATAATAAATTCACACATCTGGGTCTTTTTAAGGGTATTTCCTGCTGGTTAAAGCAAGAGCCCAGAGCTTTGTACCGTGAGGACTATCAGGTGTTTATGACCAAATCCTGCCCTGCCAAGGGGCTGGGGTATTAGCTGCCGACAGCGGAGCTGGTGCCACTAGCTCTCCCCCAGATGCTGCATGGTGGGCAGCAGCTTCCCTTGGCGTTTCCTCATCGATGAGCTCAGGTTTTCCTTTGGGGATGTTATTGCGGGCCGTGCCTGCCGTGGAGGACCCCTCGCTCCGCCTTGCTCAGACGTGGCCTCGGCGCCCGTCTGGCCGGGCAGGTCTGCTCACGGTGCCCAGCACCTCTCTCTGTGCAGGCGCCTGGTGCAGACCCTCCTGCAGGAGAGGATCTTGCACAGAAAGCACCGGGGGTTTGTGGGCTGGATTTCTCTTCTGTTACCTGGATAACCCCCCCTTGCCCCCAAGCATCCATCCGGCCCACGGGTGTCCATCAGCAGTGGCAAGGTGCCCTCAGGCAATGCCCTCCTGCTACGGCGACTTAAAATATGCAGTGAAACAAAGACCCGTTTTTGTTTTAATTTTCTTCCTGTATTGTCTGTTATTGTACAAAAGGCTTCAATTTAAAATTAACAGGAGTGATAGCCAGTTAATGTGGTACAGTGGGAGGCCGGAGTTTCTGTTGCTATGGCAATGGAGTTCGGCTCATTTGTTTTGTAGATGAGTAATTACTACGCAATTAGAGTAGGCTAAAAATAAAGGGGCCTTTTGTTCCCTGTTACTCATTAATATTAATAAAAGACCTGTCCGGGCTGTGGTAAACAATTAATGCAGATGTGGTTGCCCATGGTAAAAGTAGCAACAGCTTTCGTGTTACCCGGCGCGAGGTGAAAGCGCCGGCGTCGCCTGGCTCAGCCCTTCCTTCATTTTAAATAGAAAAATTATTAGAGAGAGGTCTGCGTTAGAACAGCATCACAAGCTTTAGCCCTTATTTGCCAGTTGGATGGATGGTAATAAGTGTTAAAGCTTAACGTGCAGACACAGACAGCAGGTACAGCGCTGGGGTCAGATCCTGCGAAACAGCGAGCAGCCGCAGCCCTCCCAGTTGTGTGCAAGAGAAACGCAATGGCAGCAGTTCCCTGATGCAGAAATCTCTTCATTTATCCCCCCTAGCCCAGCATTGCCCGAGGAAGGGCGCAGGGCTGTGCTGCTGCCGGCACCCTCTCCGGTGAGCCGCGCTGGCTGCGGGATGCCCCGGGGCAGGAGCTGCTCCACTGCAGAGCCAGGGCTTGAGCAAAGAGCTTGCCCGAAAACCCGAGCACGTGAAAGTGCGAGTGTGGTGCTGCTGAAATGGTGCCGGTGCAGCACGTTGCAAACATCGAGTGCCAAAAAAGAGTGGAAGAAAACAGTCCCAAGCATTTGATGTGAAGTATGTAAATATTAAAGCACATCAGATTTTAAATTAACTGTAAAACCAGTTAAATTGACGGAGAAACCTGTTAGGAAGGTGACTAACAGGACAGAGTTTATTTACCTCTCTGTTTTATTTGCTCGTCTCAGCGCAGCCGGTGAGCATCCCTTGGCAGCGGGGAGGGACAGCAGAGCAGCTCAGAGCCGGGCCGTGGCCAGCCCGCTGGGCATGGGGGGCTGTGGGGTGGTCATCCCCCTCCCCGTGGCCCCGGGGTGCTCGGCACCCCTGGAAAACGCCATCAGTAAGGTGGAACTTCTCCAACAGGCAGCAGAGGCACCCGAGTGCCCCCGGCCCGAAACCCTCGAGTGCTATGCTGGGGGACGGGTTGCAGACGGATGGGAACCGCATCCCTCCCAAACTGTTTAACTAATGGAGGGAAACGTAGCACAGCCTTTGTAAGGTCGACATTTGTTTGTTGTTAAGGATCTAATTAGAAACATGAGAGGGAGCTGAATGGCTGCTTGCTCGGCTAATTAGCGACATGCACGAAGACCACTTTGAACTTCAAGGACACAAAGCTATTAGCGCTTACATCAAAAATGGATTAAACTTCTGTGCTTTTATAATGATTAAAGATGAGCCGCTCGAGAGGAAATCCTTTTGTAAGGCTGTGACAAGCGCTGGCTCCCTGATGGCAGCTTCTACAAGCGAAGCTTTGTGTGGCCTCCGTGTAGCGCTCGGCCCGGCGTGAGAGTGACACGGCTAACTTGCAATATGGAAAATCTGATTAGGCAATAAATATTGATCGTTCGCAAAGAATTACAGGCAAGCTGGAAAGTGCATTTACTTGTCCTGCGACATAACTGCAGGTCTTGGAAAAGCTGGACTTGAATACGTTGAATTTTGTGTCTTTTCTTCTGCAAATTGGTGCACATCAACAGCTTCCAGACGTGGCTGATGCTTCGGATGCATTAACCACAGTATTTAGCAGAAGCAGGTGCTGCTCACATGCCTGCAGCATGCAGGAGAGGGACAGTGGTGGGTTTTTAAAACACCTGCACCGGCTGAATTTTTAGCTTGCCCAAGCTTGTGGAAACCGCCCAGCTCTTGCTCTCTGCTCATCTAAGGTAGCTTAGCAGTTGCTTTTTGTGTCCACGCCGCCTGCTCAGCATCCGCGCTGGTGCCAGAGCAGAAGTCCCCATGCTGCACCGCGGAGGGAGCGCACTGGGGCCACATCAGGAACAGTTGCCGCAAGATCCCTATTGCCATTATCACACCGACGTGTCCGGCTCGGGCTGCTGTGAGGTGTGGGTCTGAGGGGTGTGAATAATTGTCAGCAGCCCCGCGCAGGGGCTGGGTGCCAGCGGCAGCGAGGACAGGGCTGGGCAGCACTCCCTTCCTGTGCTCTGCTCACTTCCAGCGGTAATTGCTGAGCCGGGAACCTGCTCACCACCCACTGCTTTCTGTAGTTATCCCTGCGATATTTTGATGTGTGAAGCCATTTCCGAAGGGGCTGCAGAGGCAGAACAACCTTTTAAAGTGTGACTGCAGATAGAAAATAACGTACAAATAGTACCTTGTTACGGCAGATAGCTGCTCTCAGTGTCTCTTGGCCTCATCACCACTTATTTTACTGATGAGCCCGGCAGTTGTTTTATTTTTTTTTTTCCCCGGCAGGGCCAATATAGCTGCAGGGGAGGGACAACTGCTGCCACTAACCCAGGGCTGCCTGGCTGCTCCCCGTTACAGAGCCATGTCAGGGGCGACAGGGAAGGCACAAAGCTCGCCGTTTGATTTTCCAGAGTCAGGACTGAACCGGCTGTCACAAGCAAAATATCTACGGTTCTTCATACTTGCAGAGGAGCTCTGTCTGCCACAGGCTTCTTACAGAGAGGTGTTTGCTTTTCAAGTCTACTTGGGAAGAGCCGGAGTGAAGTGCTGCGCCTTGCAGGTCCCCGCGAGAGATGTACTAAATGGCACCTCTAATTGTAACGCTGGGATTATTTGTTTTTCTGGTTTGTCTCCCCCTTTCTGTTTCAGCTAGTTGGGAGCTGTTTGTATGTTGTTACTCTCCAGAATATCTGCATGTTTCCAGCTCATTATTTCTGAGACATTTTTGAGTTTGAGCATTGATCTGAATTGGAGGTGTGCCGCGTGCTGGCTCAGACATAAAACAGCACTGTATGTAGAAGCGCAGATACAAGAAAGTGATGCTTCTGATAGTTCAGCCTGACCACAAACGAATGTGTTTGTGCCTCTAGCTGGAGCTGTATGCAGTGATTGGTATAGAAAAAAAGAGGCTGAATGTGAGCATTTAATTCTCAGTGCTGTGCCTGTGTGCTCTTGCAGCCTGAATAGGCAACCAAGAACCAGGAGCACCGACGTCTTCTTTCAGACTGGCATTAATTTATACATGCAGTCTCGGGTAAATCACATCTTGGTTGTTAGCATCTCTGAAAAGCAAGGTACAAGCTCCCATTAACTTCAGCCGTGAATGCACAAAGAATTAGCTTTGGCCAAGCTATCTATAACACGGGTGCAGTGCTAGCTAATGATATTTATAAGGCTCTAAGCACTAATGAGGTACGATTTGCATGCAGTGCTGAAGTTTTCCCGCAGTCCATACTGTGGCTGGTTATTTAAAGTGTCAGCATCACGCTGTGACTGCTGGTCTGTTAGTCAGGCAGGCTACGATGTGGCCGTTAGTGCTTATGCTTCAGGACACATGGGACCACCAAGGAAGGGTGCAGTAGTCACCATGGTTTTACTGTAATGTCCTCTGCAGTGTTTGTGCTTGGGTTGTTGCAAAGGCAGTACAGCAGGCTTGAATGCTTGGGTAACAGGTGATACTCCTTCCGTGAAAATCTTCTGTTAAAATCCAGTGGTAAATCGCAAGTGACTCAAATTAAATGCCTCCAGACTGTGGTGTAGTTCCCTGTCCCAGCTGGGCTGCATGGGACCCTGCTTTGCGGCTCTGCTGAACCCGTCGTGGGCAGAGGGATGGGCAGCAGTGCGTGCGGATAAATACCGTCTGCTTGCTGCTGCCGATGGGACTGGGGTACCTGCTCTCCATCGGCTCACCCCGCCGGGCTGCTGCCAAATGGCACCTCCCTGCCCTGTGCCCCCTGCCCGTTTCCATCCCTGTCAGCGGCGTTCAATGTTATTATATCATTTACTCCTTCGAGCTGGAAGATGATGTTTGCAGCATCTTATATGAATTTTTCATAAAGAGAGAAAAACAGCCTAATCTTGTGAGCTTTGAGTCTTGGTAGTGGGTAATGGCTTTGATTTAAAGCATTTTGTCTTAATGATAGTTATATTGAAAATTTCCTGCTGCTTTCAAGCACGTGTAGTTATTATCATAAACATTGATGGTAGAAATGCCTGCCAAATTGTGCATGGCCGTTTATGGTAGATGAGAGAGTCATCCAGAAATTAGAGCGCTGGATCAACAAGTTGTCAAGAAGCCTGTTTGTACGGGAAGCCACCCTGGGGCCGGTGGGACAAAGCAGGAGGGAGGAGGACCTTGGAGGAAAGAAGTGCTGGAGATGGCTGGCACTGCGTGTAGAAAATGCTTGGCGTGAGATTAAAAGCGAATTTCTGACAAGAAGGAGCTGCTTTAGAAGAAGTCGAGGAGTACAGAGGGAGGGCAGTCCCTTTCTGGGCAGAGCACTTGCTGCTCTTCCCCAGCCCTCACGCCGGTGGCCATGCAGCGCGAGCCCCTGCTGCCTGCCTGTGCCCTGCCTCCGCCTCTGTCCCGGCAGCCTCTTCCATCTGCTCCACTTGAAAAAATAAACCAATAACCGGATGCGTAAAGTATGCATGTTTACAGGGGAATATTTCATTCTTTTCTTTTTCTTTATACATGTCGCTGTGTTCCCCATGTGGCATTAGATAACAGGATCTGCTTTCTGGGGAGCACCTCCATCAAAAGGCAGCCTGTCTGTGGCTGGATTCCGCCTCCAGCCGTGCTAGAAGTAACTGCAGAGCCGCTCACCTGCATGAATTGTTGCCCAGGGATAAGGAGCCCTCTCTGGGAGGTGCAGGCGGCGACGGCGTGTCGTTAGACGTGTCTCCGGGAGCGTTGGTTTAGCACTGACTGACACACGCTTTGGGGCGAGCGCTTGCGGCCGTAGGGTCCCAGCGTTACCTGCAGACGTGTCTGCGGGGTGCAGGAGGGGGATGGGGCGCCTGCAGATGGGGAGAAGCTGAGGCAGCTCCGGCCGTCTCCGTTCTGCTCTCAGCTGCTCTCTCAAGTGCAAAATGTATTTCTGGCTGTGATAACGGGTCACTATATCTCATCCTGAAGTATCCTGCCTCTTCTCAAAGATGAAATCCAGTAAATCATCTGGTGGTTTCTTTCAAACTTGAGGTTTTTCTTGCCTGTGCACCGTGGCTGGGAAGGCAGCCACGAGTTTCTCTAACCACATTTTGCACCATTCTTCACCTTTCTTTTTTTTTTTTTTTACTTTTGAAATATTCATATTTGTTATGTGTTTTAAAAAAAGCAAAACCACAGTGGTTAATGGCAAAGAGACTGCTGTAGGAGCCAGTCCTCCTCCTGCAATGGTGTTTAAGTCTTTGGCTTTTGGTGCTGTAGGAGAGGGAAGAATGTTGTCACCGATGGCTCCATGTGGGCTGTGTGCGGGGGGGACGATCCCCATGCAGTGCTTGTCTTACACCTCTGTACGTATTTCGCCTGGTTTGTTTCCTTTGAAATACAACGTACTTTAGTGGTGCTTAAAAGTGTTGCTTTGTCATCACGTCTAATTTACTAGACCCTAAGGGACTGATCATCAGCCCGGTACCATGCAAGTTCTCCTTGTAGGACAGTAATGTCAAAATCCTTACATTTCTTCTCCCCTTCCCTCCCTCTTTCCCTTCATCATTCATGGCTGAATTGAGTTTATTTGGGTGGGATTTCAGCGTCCAACTTGTTGTGCTTTACCCAGCTGCCCTCCCCGCCTCCGCAGCGAGGCGTTTGGATCATCGTTAGTGTAATACGCCATTCACTAAGGCAAATGTCATAATGAATCCTGACTTAGAAATTTCTCAAGAGTTCATCAAAAGAGAGTTTATCTTTCAGTGATGACCTTTCTTGTTGAAGGCGGATTAATGTATGAGCAGGGTCTGTGTTAACATGGCAGTTTGCGGGAGAAGGCACTTGATAAGCGAGCTCCAGCCAGCTCCATCCCTGCTCCCAGCAGAGCATTTTGAAGCACCGAGCCTCCCGCCTCTGCGTGAACCTCGGCTGCCAGGTGCGTGTTGGGCTCCCGCTCTCGGCTCCTTGGCATAAATCACTTGTCTGAACATTGCATTGAGAAACATCTTACGCGCATGTTAAATGTGGATAAAGACAGCTCTGCTAAAGGACACCAAGATGAGTTTGTAATAAAATAGCCTCGCCCATTGAAGCACTGTCTTGAGGTTATGGATGCATTTTAAAATTCTCTCCATATTTATTTTAGCAGAAAGACTTTCAGTAGATTCTCCTTTGAGGAGACTCAGCTTAGGCAGAGAAGAGGGCGCAGTGAACATGACGTGCATGGTTGCACCAAACATGTCCCTGAGACGAGACCCCGCACGCAGGCGTGTGCTGCAGCGGGGAAGTACAGCAAACCCTGGCTTCACCGTGTCCACGCAGGAATAGCAAAACCTGACCGCTGTAAATACTAAATGCTGGCAATGGTTTGTGGCAAGGCACCGGGTCTAAGGTCCTTTTATCTGTTTCCAGCCCTGTCAGCAATGGCATTTCTCTGTCTCTTCCCATCGCTTCTGGAAGATGGAGACAAGCACTGATGTTTGTCGTGGCTCTCCCGCCACCCCTTCAGACAGGGTCCGGCTCTTGCTGTGCCAGCTGTGCGCAGCAGATCCCAACTCCACCGTTGCCAACACTTTGCATTAAAAAAAAGCCTGTTCTGGGGCTGCGTTATGAACCCACACTTGCTTCAGCATCTCATGCCCCATCTCGCTTTCCCTCACTGCTTTTCAGCACTCCCCAAGCCACCACGGCGCTGGGCAGGGTAGAGCCCGAGGCTTCCCAAAGCCTGTCCCTCTGGCCTGCAGGCAAATGTTCACTTACTGATCAAAACCCACTGGCTCAGAGCCTTTTCCGTAAGAAATACCACAGAAAATTCAAAGTGAAGCAAACACTACATTAAACTTCCTTGTTCCCATCACTGTCACGTCTTGTAGCTGCCATCTTGTGATCTCTGTAGGCATAGGTTGGAGCTCCTGCAACCCAGAGAATGGGGGATAGTTGGGGCTGAAGAAGATAAAAGTTGGTTAGTTGTGACTTACAGACACATCCAAACTTTTCCACATCTCTCCTGACCTTGAGTTATCACAGGGCTTGCTGGTGACACTTGGGATTGGAAATTGTGTGCAGAGGAAACCCTTGAGTTGGAGACACTTAGGCGCAGTCTCAGAGCTGTGCAAACATCCAGTGCAGGATGGTTTCCTGCGTAATTGGTTGGTAAACGGGACCTGAACCTTTTGGAGGATGTTGGAAATGGGCAGCTTTGACTACCAGGACTTCCTGAGGGCTGGCAGTCCTTGGAATGGGAGATGGCCCTGCCAACCCCCAGGCAATGCTGAATCCGTCAGCCAGGTCCTCCTGGCAAATCAAAGTCAGGAGATACTTGGTCAGCTCGGCCAGTACCTCTGCTGGGACTGGGCAACAGGTCGGGCTTTGCTCCTGGTGGCCATTGACTGGCATCAAGACATGGTCAGTGGTTCCTGCCCCTCTCCTGGGACAGCATAATCCCCTGCCGGTTTTTCAGCAACGTGCTTCCGAACTTCTGCCCTTAATTATTTCCCGTTCCGACCGCAGGATGTCAGTGGCTGGGGGAAAGTCTTAGATTCCTTCCAGCCTGCAAGGCATTAATCTTAGTGCTCTGTGATTCCTGCAGCTCACAGCAGCTGTGGACAGCTTCTGCTTCCTCTGGTGACTGAGCCGACACTGGAAACTTTGTCATAAAGATACATGTCTCCAAGGAGTCTTAATTTTTCTTTGAGGACTGAAACAGTATCCAGAATCTGGAAGATTTTAGAGGTTTTCTTTCTGCTTCATTTTAATCTCAGATTATTCCAGGTTTGTGTAAAAAAAATTTGTTTCCAAGTATTTCTTACCAGAATGCATCAGATTTTGCATGTTGGGAAAGTCGTTCAAGATCCCTTTGCTGTTGTTTCAAAGCGATGGTAAAAGTGCCTCTGGCTCCAGGTGAGCTTATGTGCAGCTATTGTAGGAAGACAAATATTTAGCAACTCACCACGGCTGAGTGAATCGTTAAAATACAGCTTTCTGAGGAGTGCTTAGCCTCCTAGTAATTATGAGAGCTTTTCTGTTTCATTTATTGGGTCTGGAGCAAAGTGTCATCTCTGTAAAAGCTTCCAGCCCTTTCTATACAGGTTTCCAGGCAGCTGTTCAGGAGGCAGCGTGGAGCGGTGCCGGGGCATCCCCAGCCTCTGCGCGGCAGTTCCCAGGCGATGGAGCGGCGGGTGTGCTTTTGGCGTGCCCGTTTTTCTGCAGGCACTCCTGTGAGCAGTGTGGAGTATTCAACTGATGTTCAGTGGATAGGAAATTACCTTTTTCTTACATTACATACCCACAGTCGGAAGGACATTTGAATAACCAGTTGCCAGCTCTTTCTACATGTATGAAAGCCGGTGCTTCCAGTCTTCTTAGAGATGTAAATGACAGTGGCCAGGATGGGATGTTTGTGGGGACAGAGCGTCTCTCCATGGCTCCTCGGACTCTGTTTGCCGGTCTCTTTGCAAGGCTTCAGGACATGGCAAAGCACGTCCCCTTGTCACCCATGCACGGTTCTGCGGTTGCGCGTTAATGATGCAGAACTCCCTCCGGATGCCATGGTGTGTATATGTCTGTCTGTCCTGTTCGCCACGGCTCATCAGCACGTAGCATCTTTTGCTCCTCCCCACGGTGGATGCGGTGATGAGTGTCTCTGGGCATCGCGTGGGCAGTTGCATGGGGCCGAGGCCGGTCCCTGCTCCTGGCCCCGAGGCAGTGGCAGTGCGATGGGCTCCTGGCACTGCTGCGGGGGTTCGCAGGAGTATTTTACTAACAGGATCCCCCTTGCTTTGCCGCATCCCTCTGCCACGCTCCTGCCTTTGCTTAGACGGGCCAACTGGGTTTTCTGTGTGACTTGGCAGTAAAACTCGCATCCATTTTATTGAACCAGAAGGAAGAAAAGGGAAAAAAAGTGCTGGCTTATAGTAATAAAGGGCTTTTGAACATCTCAGCTGGATATTTTTCTCCATGAGTGAGAAGGCCAAATGTTATCTTGACATTTAATCTTTAATAATAAAAAAAGGTGCTTTGTTTGCCAATGAATTCCAAAATCTGTTTACTCTCTCATGCCTTATTTCTTTTAACTTGCTAGCTTAGATGTCCTACTTACTTTCCCCTGCTACTAGTTCAGAGCTGCATTAAATCATTTATTTTGTAAAATCTACTTTCCTGTCATTGCAGAGCTGACAGCTGCCGGGTTGACTTCTTTTGACCAGTTCATTCATTCATTTGAAAAATGGGGACCTCTTGGGAGGGCGGTGCAGGAGGAAGGGGCCTGGGCAGGAGAGGCGGTGGCCCAGCAGCAAACCCAGGCTGAGCCCACCACAGCCCACGTAAGGTGCTGCCAAAGCCTTCTCTCGTGCTGCCCTTGTCGGGAGAGCAGGGCTTTCTCCCGGGCTGGTTTCCATCCCCAGTAAAACCCTGCAGTCCATCAGTGCGGCTCTGACCTGCGGGCTAGCGGCAGAGGGTTATTGCAGGCTATCAAACTTTATAAACCCTTTTTAGTGCTTAATGAAGGTACGCGGGAAGTTGCAGCCAAAGGAAAAGGCTGAAGAAATCTTGGCACAGCCTCCAACGTGGAGGTGATGGGATCTGCCGCGGGTCGGGTGCCTGCTTGTACTGATACCTGCAGAGCCTGGCTGGGGCTCCCGGCTGGGTGCCTCCCAGGGAAGGCTGCGGTGTTCTTCACCGCCACTGGACTTGTCCCGTCCCCAGGCATGTTTGCAACAGTGTGCTCAGCCTGAGTAACCGGGAGGCTCAAGGCCAGCCGTTAGCCATTTGCAGTGTGTGTCTCGGCGCTGCCGGTACCTGCACGCGGCGGGGATGCGGTGAGACACTAGGTGGGCATCACAGTGCGGGCAGGCAAGTCTCCGTGTGCTTCCGAAGGACCTTGCAAGTACCACTCAGGTGTAGCTCCAGCTTCCCGCAAGCCATTTCCATCCAGCTCCTACTAGTCCGCTAACTTTTCTTTTGCATTGAAACCTCTTACTCATAAATTTTACATCCAAGAGCAACTGTGAGAAATGCCAGAAGCCTGATCATCTAACATGCTTTAATATCTAAATTTATTCTTTAGTACCATTCTTATTTACATTGTTTTTCTGTCTCAAAAAAAAACATAAAGGGAGGAAAAAAATAAAATTTTCTTTTACTTCCACATTAGGAGGTGAGTTGTCATACACCCTCTGGAATTCTTTTTTGCTTTTGATCTTTATTTATTTGTTTAATTTTGGTTGATGTCCCAAGCATGGTTTTGGAGACGAAGGTAGGTCTTCGGTCTCCAAATCAAAAGGAAAAAAAATAAATAAAACAACACTCTCCTTGGTCATCTTAAAAAAAAAAAAAAATTCCAAACTGTTCCATTCCATACCATTTAAAGAAAAAAAAAAAATCAACTATTGAACTATTTCTACAGCTTACTGATTTAAAAGGGCGGGTTTTTTTCAAAAGTATCGAATGGATCCAAAAACGATTTTACTAGATGCGATTGAAGTTATTTGCTGTCAACATTTTAATATCAATATTACCACAATGTGTAGTCTCAAACTAGTTCCTTTGTAGTTTGCATGGGATGTGAATGCTGTCTCGGCGTGCCCAGACCTAGAGAACTTGTTACTACTGCATGAGCATCAAGTCAGATGTTGAAAAATATCTATTATATTTTGTGATAATTTGGTGAAAATGAGCACCTCCAGTCTCTGGTTGCAGTAGTGTGTTGAATGATTGTTCTTTTTTTTTCATATATATCCATATCTATATTTTTGGAGCTCTAAGCTTCGTAGTAGTACGGGCTGACTCTTATCCAGTACTTGCTCTCCTATCGCATGGCCTTGGTTAAGTGTTAGAAGTTGGGCCTAGGCTGTTTATTCTGGTGTTTGGCTTTGTAATAACGGTGCATGCCCGGCGTCTGGCCTCATACCCAGCTTTATTCTCTGCACACCAGTCTTGAATAGCTACAGTGCTCAACCGAATTTTGGCGCACCCGCTTCCCCGGCAGGCTCCAACCCAGCCCGACCCGGAGGCTTCCCCGGGGCCAACAGCCCAGGGCCCGTCGCGGACCTCTACGGCACGGCCAGCCAGGACTCCGGCGTGGGTAACTACATAAGCGCCGCCAGCCCGCAGCCGGGCTCCGGCTTCGGCCACGGGATCGCCGTAAGTACCGCGCGCGACGGCGCCAGAGCCACTGCCGCTGTTTCTCGGTCGAGGAGGGGGGGTGTCATTGTTTAATGACATTGGGGGGGGTATGTTGGGTTTTTTGTTAATTATGACCTGACAGCGAGCATAGCGCCTTGCTGCCGTAGCCTGCTAGAGCTGTGCCCAACCTGCTGGAGCTGCCAACGGGCTGCCGTGCTGTGCTGCGCTCGGCTGGAAACGCTTGTCTGGTGCCTTCTGCAGTCCAGACTTGACACATTTCAAAAGGATATATTTAATAATTATGGGCATTAAAGTTTCTGCTTATCTGTACGGGCTTTGTATCAGCCCAACCACCCGTCCCGGCTGATGCGCCCATTTGCAGACAGTGCAGCAGTACCTGCTCCTGCCTAAACGAGGAAAAAGAGGCTCATTAATTCAGCCGGTGGGACCCCGGCATTGCCCACAGCCACCCCGGCGAGGGGACGGCTGTCCCACCACTGGCCACGGGGCTGTCCCGCTCCCCACTGCCCGTCCCTGTAACTGCAGCATCCCTGTGGACTGGGGGTGGAAGCTGGCATTTGCCGACCCCCTGGGTCACTTCCAGCTGGGTACGACGTTGCTAACAGTCCTTAAAATCTGCAGGTTTCAAGTAAGTCGCTTCTGGTTTGTTGTCAAGTCATCGGAAAAGTAATTCTTTAATGCCGCGTGGGTCTGCAATCTCACTAATTGCGGGCAACGGAGATTTGCTTAACAAAGCTGCATGCTGTTCTTCAGATCGCACTGTTTTACCTGTGTGTGTTAGCATGAATGTGGTTGGACCTCTTTGGTGGCTGTCAGTCTCCCAAACAGAAAAACTGCAACTGAAGTTATTTCCCTTTTTTTTAGTAAAATAATTTGATTTTTTTTTTCCTCTTGTATGGTAAAAATGTCAGAGTACAGAGGGCTCCCCCAAGATCCCTCAAACTGAGCGGAGAATTTCACTCTTTGACCAAGTTGGATGAGTGGGGGGAGCGGGAGCGTAGTGCAGACAAAGTTCCTGAAACTGTGCTATTTTTATTGCATAAGCAACCAGTACCCAAAAAAGATGAAAAAATCCTACTCTGCTTGTGCTCTTGTGCTCAATTCCCGTCCTGGTCCTGCCCCTCCCGTGGTCACACCAGGGACTTGACAGTCCCTTCGGATCAATTCTGGTACCAAACACAGGATATTATGCTCTGCTAAGAGCTAAATCAATTTAAACTGCCATCTCTCACCACTTACAACACCTCTTATTTCCATTTTTCACCTAAAGAAAAAGGCCTGTTTATTCTTGAAAACTTGGGCACTTTGGCCTCAGCAACATCCCAATTTTTCAAGTAACAGGATACGAGGTACAAGCCTGGGTATCCGGACTTGTCTGCACTAACACTTCTCCAAAGAACGATTTTGTATTTGACGTGCAGATTGGCAGCCTCTTAATTTCCCCCAATAACTGCAAAGAATCCCGTAGCCTTTTTTACATATCTGTTTATTTAACACTGTCCATTTACTAACCCTGGTTTAAAACTAAAGAAGGGAAAACCCAAAGCTTATTTTTGCAACCGGGGGAATGAGACGATTTTGGTCTTGGAAAGGTAACCACAGGGTTCAGCACACCGAGTCATTGGTGACCAGAACAGCTCTCGGAAATACCTGTTCATGCTGGCAACACAGTCTTTCAAGTCCTTTGATAATTTCTTGCCAAAATTAATAATCATCTGTTCCCATGTATAGAGCACTGATGAACTTAACAATTGTACAATTTTAGGGACCTTTGATTGCCACGGCTTTTACAAATGGATACCATTGAAACGTTACACATGGTTGGTTGCCATCTCACTTGGAGGTATTACAGTATATACCATTTGTACTTTGTGCTAAACTACCATCTCCCCTATATTTACTTTAAGTGAACAATTTTTTATCTTCATTTCGTCTTTCCTTGACCTTTAATCATTCCTTTCTGTGATCTATGTTATTCAAATCAATCTCACGGGTTGGAAACTGGAAGGCGGATCGGGAGCTAAACCCCCCAAAAGTCACGTTTTCACGTTCATTGCACTCGGTGCAATAATTTGGAGAGTCAAAAACGCTGCAGAAAACCCAGCGATCCCAGAAGCCTGTGGGGAAACGACCAAGGGCCAGCTGACAGCATCCCGATGGGGATTACAGATCCACTACCAATGCACTGGTCTAAAAATAGATGAGCCCCACTGCTTTATTACAGAGAAGCCATCATTCTTAATTAAGTGCTGTACCAAATATTACAGCTAAAAGATAACATTGTAACTAGTAACCATAGAGCAATTATCAAGATTAAAAAAAAATTAAACCTAAGCAAATTAAATTAAAGACATTACCTGAGTAATGCATCCTTGGATCACTGCCAGTTTCCTACCCTTTGAACTAAGCTCAAGTTAATTAAATGTTTAATTTTTTTTTTTTTTTTGGCCTTTGGCATATTCATCTTTGCAAACAAATATTCTTACACCGAGAATAGAGTAGATTAGAAAAGTCAGTCAATGAAAAACAGAAGTTACCCCCATTAAATGGCACAGGTTTACCTCCAGAGCTCTTAGTCCGTACAGACAAATGTAATGGCTGTGACAGATTTTGTTTCTCTGCCTTTTGCCCAGCACTACCTGGTCAATGTCACATGTTTTGCGTTCAAAATCAGTGTATTAAATTAGAACAACAGTTAGTCAAGGGGCTGGGAACTGTGGAAAACGTTTGGAGGCTTTAAATTATATAAAAATAGATTTATACCTAAATACTAGTGGATAAAGAGGTTTTCTGTTTACTCTTCATCTACCCACATACACCCAAGATTACCTGAAATTGTTCCATCAATTGATTTGCTCCACCAAGTAGTATTTTTTATGGGAAAGAAAAAAGTGGCATAAGCACTCTTGCTTTAATCCCAGCTATTATTGGCACATATCAGTGTATGCTCACAGATCAATTTGTCAGAATCCTTCACGTTTTCTGGGCCGTCAGCCTTTGTAATAACGAGGTGGTACACAACGCCGGCTGGAGACCTCAGCAGAACATCATAATTCACGCTAATAACGCTGCAATGAAGGCAGTGCTCATCAGATTAATGTATTGTAATCATTTTACACTTACCACAACACATCAAACTGTAACCATCATTTACTGGCCAGTATTAAGACTCAAACCATTAATGACTTAAAAACAGAAAGTGCTTTTAATGTTGCTCATTACTAATTAAAATAGATTTTGAGAGGAGGAAATGAGCCTTATTATTAATTCCTCAAGGACCACTGAGTTTGAAATTTTTATTGCGGTGGCACATCCCGAGGCGTTTGGTCCCTCGCCCACCCCGGCTGTCCCCGCTCCCCGGGGCAGGATGCGGCCGTAGAGGATGAATTTGGCTGAGGTGCACGTCCCCGGGGCAGGGACCGGCTGTTCCCGCAGACCTGCGGGGTGCCGGTGGGACCTCACCCTGGGCACGGCCATTTGGGGATGGGTTTTGGAGGTCATCCCCCAAAATGTGTGACCAGGGTGCATTCCTCGCTGCAGCCAGCCCTGCGAGCGGCTGCCTGCAGAACCAGTCCTCTAACAGTTCTTTCCATCTCAACATTAAGCGCTGGCAGGAACAGAGCATTAGAAGCTGAAGCCTCCGTTATAAAATAAATCATCACCACTGCAGTGAGCCCGTGTAAAAGTTGTTACCTTTCAAGTACTTTAGCCGTGCTTTTAGAAGAAACTCATTTTACTGAAGCCTTGTAAATTCCTGGCGTAACAGATGCCTGAGGGACAGTTTTTGTCCTTCCGATATATCAAGTCGCATTTTATTGTTCCTAAACCAGACTAGCACACAGCTAACCCCAGCCTGCCCGGGAAGGCGCCGCCTGCCTGAAGTCCAGGCTTAGCTGGCAGGCTGCTTTCCACGGGGATGGAGCTGGAAAGTAAGAGCAGTAAATACATTAAATACACTCTCCCACGGCGGCAGTCCCAGGAACGCCTCTGCATTTCAGCCGGGTCGCTCCGGATTCACCCTTGATGTGGATCAGAGCACGCTGCGGCTCTGCAGAGCATTTGCAAACGCCTGGGGGGTTTTATTAAAAATCCCAATTGACCTCAATTAACTCTCGCTCACTGTCCGCCGTGTCCTGTTTCTGCCTTCTCCTCCCTGCAGAGTCTCTCTGGATGTCCGGGCAAGACGGGGCGAAGTTTCTGAACGGGCCCGTGTTTGGGTGATCTCATCAGACTTTGAGCACTACATCATCACCGATAACGCAAACAAACTGGAGGTGGCACTCGACGGACTTAGGTTGTTTAAAAATCTCTCTCATCATCTCATGAATCTGCTGTACTATAAAAACAACAGCTTTTAAAAGTATGTATATAAAATCCATTTCTTGTTCGTTTTATTTTCTTGATGGGTTCCCCCCCGCTCTTTTTAAACCTCTCCAAACCACATTTTTTCGTAGCATTTTGACATAGTCTCGTAGCCACGTAGTTCTAATTCTTTGTGTATCTAGCGAGAGCCTAACCATAGTGTAACTGTTTATATTAAGGGGTTTCTTTCGTTTTTCTTTCCCCCCCTCCCCTCCTTCTCCCTTCTGTTTTACGTAGTCGTTGTTGCTTAAAGGATGCTGAGATGGTGACAGGAGTCTCAGCCGCTGGTACCGGCTCTGCAGCCGCTGAGGGCAGCGGGGGGAGCAGAGCCGGCGGCGGGCACGGTTTCGGGGTGGCGTTGCAGGGCGCGGGGGGCGCGGGTGAGCAGCAGGTTCTCTAGCCCTTCTTTTCATTTGTGGCGTCTTCGTTAACCTAATTCTATCTATTTTCGGCAATAAGGCAAG
This sequence comes from Fregata magnificens, assembly GCA_013389945.1. Classification (NCBI taxonomy): domain Eukaryota; kingdom Metazoa; phylum Chordata; class Aves; order Suliformes; family Fregatidae; genus Fregata; species Fregata magnificens. Next base: position 554,995 of record WAAD01021036.1, on the reverse strand, counting down.
GACTACAAACTTTTTGTGCGTCCTTTTTCTATAAGTGCTTTTTTTTGTTGAAAGAGGTGATATAAGGTTTTTTGAAATTGTGAATTCTGAAAAAAAAAATACTGTAAATACAATTCCATTAACTACATATAAACTATTAAGAAAGAGAAATACAAACCTATTTTTGTGATGGAGTCAGCCTAAGGCAGTTTCTCTATGAAAATGGAAGAAAAAAAAAAGAAAGTTTTAGACTTTTTGACCAACTGCCGGAGCTGGCCCGCGGGAGTTAGGTGATGCACACACTGTTCAGCTTGCTCCGTAGGCGTGGTAGACCTTCCAGCTCTCCTAGCGTCGTACCAGCATCTTCGCTATCAGACGTGCACAGCTTACAAAAGAACAGTCTAGTGGTATTTTTTTAATTTAAAACCTGCTTTTCCCAAGACTGAAAAAGAAGCTACGATTTTCCTATTTAACGCATTTACGGTTCAAAGCACACCTTTATTTTTTTTTAGTTGTTGTTTTAAACTAGATCGACTTGCTGTCCAGTCATTTCAGCTGCTCTGGGCACCCTGCGCAGCCCGGGCGGAGGCGAGGTCCCTCCTCCGCGCTCGCCTGCTGCAGGCAGAGCGGCTTTAAAGCTTGCATGGTTACCGTTTTTATCCATTACTTTCTGTATTAACAAATTAGGAAAGCAACTTTGGTTTTTGGTTTTTTTTTTGGGAATACCTCAGTGCTACAAGTTTCACCCTAGAAGCAACGGAAGATTTTAATTTATTGTAGTTGTAAACAGAATTTAAAAAAAAAAATAAAGTATAAAACATCATTGCACTGTGACTGGTAGGGGAAAAACTGACAGTTTCCTATTTGCACATGTTTAATATTTGGCTGTTATATATATGGTCCTCTGTTGGGGGAGGAAACTTATGAAGGATATTTTTTAATTTAATTTTTTTAATATTGGTAAATAGGCCTGCAACAGCAAACTAGAAGTACAACATGGTAGGTGGCATTAAGAACATACTGTAGTGTGGATATATTTCTTCTTTTTTTAACGTAATATTGACAAGTTTTATTAATATTTTTTTAAATTGTTACGTTTATAAATTTGGTACTTTAGGTACAGCCAGTATAAGACACTGAATGCGACATTTGTTAAAAAGAGCTGCTGCACTCCTATTTTTGTAAATTTTACTAACAAGTAGACTAATGTAGACATTCAATAGACAAGGTAGAGCAAGGCATCTTTAACAAAAACAAGGCACCATACTGCTAACCGAAAGGAGAAAACCTTGTTTTTCTTGTTTTTAAAAAAGAATCATGCTTTTTATGTAATATTTTAGGTTTTTTTCTTATTTCAGAACAACCAGGTTTAAGCAAAATGCTGGACGCTTTTTAAATATTGAGACTTGATCAAGTAATAAAATAAATAAAACAATTCTTTAAAAAATAAAAACGAAAAAAAAACAACAAACCAAATTCCCTGAAATTCAATGTACCGTCAGGGAATTTTTTATTGATATTTTGTCAATGTTGATGATGTACTGTACTACCAGTTGGTTTTCCTCTCCATTCCCTGTCACCTCATAGAATATTCTTTGTTGATCATTGTTGTATGTTAATAGTGTATAAAATGGCTATCTTGTAAGAGTGCTGTCCTGATGCTAGTGTAGTGAATTTCCCCCCCCCCCCTTCTCTCTTCCTCTTCTAGTACATATTGGTAGGTGTATCGTAATTAAGGTTAAAAATTTAGATGTAGTTATTCAGATTTAGGACCAGTAAGGATAGAACTTTCTCTTATTTAAGGAAAAAATGCTAATAATTTTGGGAAGGTTTTCCTTTTTTTTTCTTCTTTCCTCTTTTCTTTGGTTTTTTTCTCTTGGTTTTTTTTTTTTTTTCCTTTTGCTGATCTGATGCGGTTTCAACTAACCAAAGGTCTCACAATGTTAAAAATGCTGGCAAACTCCTAAGGCATTTGTAGATCCCCACCCTTCACTTTGAAAAGGGGATGTGCCATACTACCTTAAATGCTAATGCTAGATATGCAAAACTGGATTTTTTTAATTTATTTTTTAAAAGAGGGAGGCACGGTATATTAAAACGATTTTACTAAGAGAAAAAAAAAATATTTTTTTAAGAATGCTCAGAAGAAATTGCTAATCTGTGTGAATATGTTTTAGATGTTTATATACCTTTTGAGAAGTCCCAGTGGCCCATAGCACAAATGTCGTGGAATCCGATATGTTTTGATGTGGCTACCTAGACTAAGGTTCACGTTAGTCCCCCACTCATCTAGAAGTCCATTTTGAAGGGGTTTTTTTTTCCTTTGTTCGTTTGTTTGGGGGTTTTTTGTAAGTTTTTCAGCACAAAGGCTCAGCTCCACCTTTGTTTTAGTCAAGCACAGCGAGTGAAGGATCGTTCCGAGGGATATTGCCCTTTTCTTTCCAAATATCTCGTACGGACCCGCTGCCCCCGGAGTGACCAAAAAGAGAGAGATTTCCATCCAGTTGTGCGAAATGGGCACCCAAAGCGCCTCCCCGGCGCGGGCAGCGGCGCAGGCAGGTTCACCCCCTGCCCGGAGCGCCTGGCACCGCGCCGGCCGTGCCGAGGGACGGGCTGTATCCCAAAGACGAGGGACGTTTTGAGAGGAGTTGTAGCAAGCCACAAGAGCTCGGGTACCCTCCCCCCTTCAAAATAAAAAAGTCATTTGTGATTGGCTTGATTAAAATGAAGCCTGAACTGTCCTTTTTTTGTTTGTTTGTTTCTTATACTTCATAAATGTTCATTTTAAGTTGAATTTGTAGCTTGGACTTTAAGGTAGCATGGCTCTCTTTGCTGTAAGTTTATTTTTTTTCCATTGTACAGCAGCGTACCGCTGGTGAATGTTACACATCTTGCTAGGCTAGTTAAACCATTGGGTAATTGTTGGTAATAATGACCTGAAAGGTGTTCGGATTTCTTTTCTTCCCTGCTCTGAAGCCTAGGATGCTGTTTTCATCTGTAGTGTGAATGAGGGCTAGCGACTCCAGCCACAGTTACCTTCCTGTTTCGTTTCTGCCATTCACTCAATGCAACGTAATCAATAATAAAGCAATATAGTTTACTACATTTTTACTGAAGGCCAGCCATGGTTATGTATGATATTGCATATGAAACTGTTTACAAAAAAAAAAAAAACCAACACTAACTCATAGCTGTCTTTTATGCTATGGAAATGTCTCTTGGGTGGAATTTTCTGAATTTTTTTTTTTTTAGTGGTTTGGTTTGTTTTTTTAAGCAAAATAGTTCAAACAGAAAACTGAAGTTAGTGTAAGGTGAAGAGACAGGATGCATCGAAGACACACCGGCAGATCCCGGTCTGCGCACAGACACTGTAGAGTTTCATACGTACAGAATCCAAGTCAAACCCATTGCCGTGTGCGAACACTACGTGAGGAGATTCTGTAAGCTAAGCAATACTTTAATACTGTAATAAAAATTACCAAAAAAAAAAAGAAAAAAAAAAAAGTAGTTTGAGAAAGTGAATCCTCGTGATCGGTTCTCGGTTCCCAAACAGTCCGACTGTGTTGTCTCGAGAGAGCTCCGTGTCTGAGCAGGGTGAAGCCCCGGCAGCCTGGGGGGAAGCAGGACTCGCCCGTGCGCCCGGCTCTCTGTTCTGTACATACTCGTAACACCACGCGTGGGCTCGTGTGTCGCGTCGACCGTCGTAGGTAGCAAATCCCCGTCATTCTCTGTTGTACGAGGTCTGAACTCCATCAGTACTAGGATGCAAGTCTAAGCATTTCAGGTGGTCATAAATGTACCTAAATAAACTATGGCACAGTGGCAGGCCTAGCCCTTCCTTTTATACTTTAGTATGAACTGATGAGAACTTTGGTAGTGACTTTTTTTTTATATATATACATATATATATGTATCTATATATATCAAGCATCTTTCAGGTCTCTGTGTATGGCTTTCTAAAGCCCTGTTGTAAAATACTATGTGGATGGGGGTCTCTCACATCACAGATGTGGAAAGTATAATTTTATATTTGTATTTTCAAATAAATAAGTTTGTGAAAGGTTTCCATCCTCTACTGTGGTCCAGAAATCAATGTGTTTGTCTGACAAAAAAATACAATAAACTGTTTTGAACAGATCCGTGGAGTCCCTTTCATTCGGGGGGTGAGATGTTTATTCCCGGAGGGGGGAGACCAGCGTGCAGCCCCATCACCCCTCCTGCTTCTGCATGGGGGGGCTGGCCCTGAGGAGGGCTGGAGCATCCCTGTCCCCGTCCCCGTCCCCGTCCCCCTGCACAGCGCTCCAAGTCTAGTCCCTCGTGCTGTGCACTGCCAGGCACCTTTCTGGCATTGCATCCCTGCGCCTGGGACCGGGTCCTTCCCCGGAGAAAGTCCGAATTAAGGGGGACATGGCAGCATTGCTGTGCGGCTGCTGCCGACGCTGCCAACCCCTGCAGACGCATCAAGTTGTCGTAAAAATAACCTGGCACAGGAAACATTAGGTAAAGGACATCAGTGATAAGTGTCACCATTTTTAATGGCTTTCACTTAACTCCACGGTCCTAACATGTGTCCGAGTGGTGCTCTGCAAGCGCTGACAGAGGGGAAGAGTTTTACTCTGTGGCTTAGAAATATTTCTGTCTAGGCATCTATTGGTGTATCCATGCATCAGTCTCAATGTGTCTCACAGAGATACTTGGGGGCAGAAAAATCAGACCTGCTTTGTCCTCGCCTTTCCCGTTGGGGGACCAGCTTACCTTGCCTTGGAGGGGAGGGAGCTGGGGGGGGCATGGCGCAGCGCGTCTTCGGAGGGGAAAAGAAAAAAAAACAAACCATCGAATTTCCCGTGAAGAGCAGCAAACCTGTGGGTGTGTGCCCCAGAGCAGCCTTCGGGGGGGGGGCGGCTGCAGGAGGAGGAGGGAGGTGAGTCTGGACGGTTTGCGTTGGTTCGCTCTACAGACCCAGTTTTAGGCTGTGCCCGTTGGCAAGATGCCACGATGAAGGGCAGGAGGGTTTCCCAGCCTGCTTCATCCTCATCCCTCGCTAGATCTAAAGTTTCTTGAGCAACTTCTTTTACTACCTGGGAAGGCTGGACCCGGCCAACCCCAGGCCGCCCAGCTCGGGGCCCTGCCGAGAGAGGAGAGTAAAAACCTCACGCAGGAGGGAAGGAAAACCAGCCCCAACCTCCCCGTCCCGGGCCGAGCTCCAGCCTCCTGTGACAAAAGGCAGCCGAGCCGGGATGTGAGCTCATCCTCTCCGTGGCAGCACTAATCCCGTTCCCAGGAAGGGCGGCGGGTGGCAATGTGTTCCCAATCCAGTTGGATAAATTCCTTGGCCCCATGCACACGCTCGCTGTTTATTTTTCTCATTAGGAGCGGTGCGCATTGTCTGGCTTTGCACCCTCTTCACAGCTCAGATATTTCACCAGAGGATGTTTTACTTTGGCATGTGGAGCAGAGCCAACTTCCCTCCGTCCATGTCTTAAATATTCACGTTATTTCACCCAGGACGACACAAGTTCCCGCAGGCGGGGGCACGGCCGGGAGGTCGGGATGCAGGTTTGGGCTGGGATGGAGGGGACGGTCCAGCCCCACCAGCACCCACAAACCTCTCCACCCCAGCAGTCCCTGCCACGGGCATCGCCGCTGGGTCAGGCCCTGCCGCGGGGTCACGGGGGGGCGGCAGCGCGGGGGCTCAGCCGGGATCATGCCGGTGAAGGTCAGTGCGCGGCGGGACGCAGGACGGGCTCCTCTCTGGAAAGCAGTCAACACATCAAGCCCTTAATGGGATTGGTGATTAGTGGAGCACCGAGGGGAAAATTAGATTAGAAAAACAAATGAAAATAATTTCGGAAGTAGTGTTTATTCGGGGTGGAAGGAGCTTCCACTGCGAGGGCTGCAGGAAACGATTTGACTGCAATCCAGAAGAAAAGGAGCGCAGGTCTGGAGTACATTAGTGTGGTGGGAGGCCGGGAATAGCAGCCACTTAACCCTGTCATTCAGCAAACATTAGTGAATTATGAGCGTATTATATGTTGGGTTATGTATTTTGTGAAAAGCCCGGAGGCCCGCTATATCTGCACTAAAATGTTAGCGGGGGTCTGTGTCAAAATGTAAATTTTTATACTGACTCCGGAATAAAAATAAGATTTTGTGTTCGCCTCCCAGCTACTGAAACCAAATTGCAGCCAAAATCAGAGTTGTAAAATACGCAAAAATTTCCCTTCCCTGTCAAATTAGTGCCCCGATAAAGAAAACAAGGGATATAAATGTGATTTACTTCCTTTCCCTCCTGTCATAAACATTTACGACAGAGCCATAACGACGGGTTTCAGGAGGCAGCTGGGGCTCTTTGGGGTTTTGCAGTGTAACCAACCCACGCGGCGGGCATTGGGAAGCCGAGCCCGGGGGAGCCCACACCACGGCACCCACCGGCCGTCCCCGTCCCCATCCTCTGCCCCTGCCCCAGGGCCCCCCCCAACCTTGCACCACAGGGCACAGCTACGTGATACCCCACTACAGAGGAGGCTGTCCCGGCTGTCCGGGGGACACGGGTGGTATTTCCTGGGTTTATTAACCTGCAGAACAGACACGAGCACCCTGCGCCGTTTTGGCAGAGCTGTATGTCCCCCATCAGGCATCTCGAGGCTGCAGTTCGGCAGCAGAAACCAAGCCAGCATTTATTAATTATGAGCTTAAGCACTTCCTTTCATGGCTATTTACAAGGGCCTCCTCATGATTAATAAAGAATTATAAAATAGAGGGGTTTTAAAGCTCATTTGTTCTGCAGGGTACTGATCCCCGCGGTGGGCGCGAGCCCGGATGCCACCCGGCACGCCGCCCAAGAGCACCAAGCGCTGAAACCCTGATTATAATGACAATCCCACCCCAAAAAACCCTTTATACCATTCTGCATGCAATTATTTTAAATATCATAAGACATGAACAGTGACAGCAGGCTGTACATTTCGAGGGTGCCTGGCTGCGGTTTTCAGTTGGTCGTGAGGTGATGTCAGCTCCTGTGTATAGAGAGATACTTGTAATTCATTAGCTATTTGCAAAGGGCACCGATACTTGACTTCATTTCTGAATCAGTCGAAGGCTGATTTCCCTGCTATTTACCTCCATGGCAGCAGCTGTAATTAGCAGCAGCGCAGGCTCCCACGGGCCGGGCTGGCGTCTGCCGCTCGCATCCACTGTTCGGTAATTTCTGGTCTGCAGGGCGAACAAAGAAAATTAAAGTTTCTTTTTGGTATGAGTGGAAGAGCCTGGTCCTTGAAGCCGCTTTATCCCCGGGTGGCAGTGAGCCCAGGTCACCAAACCCAGCTTGACCTTACCAACATTAATAACTAAAACCACAAGAGGGCTGGTGATATTCCAGCACGTTCCCATCCACTTCTGCATTTTCTACAGGAGCAGCCGGCGTGGCCCCGCAGCCGCAGCACCTGGGGACCAGCCGAGGTCCCGGTGCGGGGCCAGTGGCGGTGACGGTGTCCAGCCTGCGCCCCGTCGCTGCCGTTGGGTGCTAATTGCCATGACATATTGAGTGGCACTCGCCCGGGGAGCGGGCGAGAGGAGCCTGTGCGCTGCTCCCGCTTGCTAATAATTACTGATTAAAAACTAGTTAAAAAGGCAATGAAGACTGAAACGTGCATTAACCGAACGACCCCCATCTCGAGCCAGCCGCGGAGAGACGGGCACCATTATGAAATCATCACTTGCAGCGTCTCCAAACACTAACGGCAGCTTGAATTTCCCCAGGATTTATGGTGATGCCAGGAGGCTCGGGTGGACCGCAGCTCTCCCACCTGCTGTGCTCAGCCGTGCCGGGGCAGTGTGGTAGGAACCAGGGCCACAAAGCCAGGGAGTCCATCTGCTTTTAACCTGTGCAATTAAACCTTTCGCTTCGTTGTTTTCTAAACAGGCAAGGGCACGGTGAGCTGTATTAATCATTCACCTGGGCAGGAGCAGGCTGCTTGCCCTGCTGCATGCACCTGGGGGGGTGCGCTCGTTACAGCTCAGGGTTTCACCGCTGCCCTCCCTGCCCCAAGCCAGGGTGCCTGTGTGGGTACCACCAGCTGATTCGGGGTGATTACACTCGCGGCCACTTCAGGACATGTCGGGGCCTTGCTTCCCACCAGCCTTCAGTCTTTTCCGCTAATTTGAAGCACAGCAGTGATAGAGACCTAAAGAGCTCTCCCATGGTGAGCGTGCAATCGGATGGAGTTTAAACAAACCCGGGGGTGTGCATGGCCAAAGGAGGGCTCCGGTCCTTGCTGCCTCCTTGGCGCTTCGTGGGATGCGCATGTGGTCCTGGAAATCCCCGTGCCCAGGGCAGTGCTGGCCGGGCTCCCTCCTCCCCTCCCAGCCATGTCCCATGTAGTAACAGCTTCATCCCCAGCTCCAGGCTGCCACAAAACCAAGGTGGCACTGGCTGGGGATTCAGGAGGACGAGCAAGGTGGGAAGGGCGCTGCCGCCTGCCCCTCAATGGGAAAATAAAGAGAGAGGCAGTTGCTGCTATTTCTTACACTATAATTTAAAACAGTCTACTGTGTAGTTTGGCAAATTGGCAAACAAGCCTCCTTTCTTCTCCGGCTCATCCATCGCACCTCGTGCGCGGTGGCCGTGCCAGCCGCCCTGGTGCAGGGACCAGCTGTGGGGAAGAGCTGTTCCTGCAGCAAACAGAGAACGTGGTGGGGAGGTGAAGGGAGGGAGACCCCCCAGCCAGTCCCTTCGCTCAGAGGTGAAACTCTGTTCTGCTCGGGAAACAGCACCAGGAGCTGCCCCTTACCGGGTCCTGCTTTCCAAACAGAGTCTGAATTAAAATCATTTTTCCTTCCCGGTTACTGCACTTCACTCACAGCTCCTGACAGCTTTGAAAATGGGCCCAATTGAACTCATCATTTTGTATTGATTCAGGTTTTTTCTTCCCTGCCCTGGCAGCTTTGCACCGAGGGTTTTTCCAAGGGTTGCTGAGAGAGGCCACACTTACCCTGCAAAGCCCCGCAGCCAGCTGCTCCGGACCCCTCCCTTCTCCCCATCTTTCCCGGGTGTCCCAGGAGCCATGTCAGTGGGACCAGGGGCTTACCTACACCTCAGGTCCACCAGCTTTAATTCCTCCTGCAGCAACCCAGCCTGCACACCCGCCTTGCCGGGGCTGCACCATGCAGATGCTCCTCCCCAGGCTCCCCCCACTTCTTTGCACCCGACTTTTTGAAGCCTACATGTCACAAAAGCAAAAGTTTTCTGCTTGTATGTGTTTAAACAGCTGTCTGTTTGACCATGCTTTCCCTTCCCCAGCCCTAAAGCCCCACACTGACCCCACAGCCTCCTTCACAGCCAGGCAGTGTCACCTCCTGCATCTAAAGAGCACCTAGCAATTGTGGGCACTGATGCAACATAAACATCAGCAAGAATAATAAGCAAAAGAAAATATGTACTTTTGCCTTTTTAAAGCCTGGGATGCATTTGAGCCACTAATAAAACTGCTTAGGATTTATACAGGGCTTTGCATCTTCAAAGCAGGCAGTATTTTGCTCGTCCTCAGCCCCGTTCATCCAAAGATCCAAAGCACTTCCTACCATTCTTTCACCACCTTTTGATGGGTGGGGAATTCCTTTCATCTTGAAAGAGTGAGCCTGAAGAGGGCTGCAGGCTCCAAACTCTCCCAGCTGCCCGCGGTGGAGCCGGAGCCACATCTCTGTCCCCTGTCCCTCTCCACCCCGACGGTGGCTGGCTAACACAGCACCCATTTGAACAATGCCTGAGCTGAGATGCTAAAGGGAGGTGAGTACCCTGGAGGGATGCAGCACCCAGGGCCGGGCTCAGCTTCACTGCCTGGGCACCGGCCTCGAGCCGCTGGTGACCCCCCCGCAGCACCGCGGGGCTCAGGGCATGGGCAGCCGCTGGGGCATTAATAACCCGGCGCTGACAGCACATGCCAGTCCGAAGGACACTCGTCCGAGCTGTCAATATTGATAGTCGTGACGCTGTGTAAATGCAACCTCTCCGCTTTATGCCGCGCTGGCCCTATCGATCCGCGCATGCGGCAGCACCAGGAACATCCCAGGAGCGCGGACGTTAGTAGGTCAGACAGCGGAAGGTCACCAACGCAGCCCAGCCCCGGCAAGAACCGAGAACCATAACCCTTTGCTGCATCGGCAGCCTGGAGACCAACCGAGGGTCCTCCTGGCAGCTCACGGTGAAAAGCCTGCTCTGCACAGCCTCCTGTGCATTGCAGTTTGCATCAATCAAAATAAAACTAGGTCCCAAATGCAGCCCGTAGCGAGTGGGGAGATGAAGGTATTCCACCCCAAGCCTTTGGAGACGGTGCTGAACAATGCCCTGCCATTAGCAATCAGCATATTGGCGCGGCATCACGGCCCGCTTCATAGAAAATCAAGAGGCAAAATAATTGAGTCAATAGTTATACGAAAGGATTGCTCCTTCAGCCCTATTCTTGTGCTAACAATTCTTCAGCAGGGCTGAAAATTCAAAAGCTCAGGGAATCAAAAAAGAATTGATTTGATTCAGAGCTTCAGCCCGGGCTGTATTTAACACATCATTTTTGCTTGCTCTACATATAATAGAAACTGTTTGAAGGCAGAAGGGCTGCCTTCTGCAGCAGAGAGACGGGGGAGAGCAGGAAGCACGGGGGCGGGAGAATATTCTCGATTTGCTGCTTTTTGAAGAGCGTCTGGACCCATGCTGTCCCCACAGACTGCTGACGAACCCTGGGGACCCTCCCCACGCAGTGACACCCCTGGACTCTGAGCCCCCCTGAGCATTCCCCCAGCACCGGCATCTGCCGAGTCCGGCTGGGCCGGTGGGTAAAACGGGATCAGACAAAATGAAGGGAAGCAACTAGTGATGCGGATCAGTGCTCCGTGTCCTCTCTGCTTCACCGGAGCCGCCGCTGCCTCCATCCATCAGGCTCAAGGGCAACCGCTGCGCTTTAAGGGCATGGGACGCGGCACCAGGGACATTTCCCCTTGTGAGAAGGCAGAAGGTGCCTTTTGATCCCTCCTGTATCCAGGTCCTGGCACTGGGTCACAAATACCTTCCTCCCACAGTCAAGTGGCAACAAGCAAAAATGCGTGATTCCTACCCAAACGGGTGGGGATGCCGTTATTCTCAGTGCGGGCACGAGGTCCCCGGCAGGTCCGTGGGTGCTGCAGCACCATGCCGATGTCCATTTTCTGCTCCCCTCCCAAGCCACCACCTCCCCTGATGGCAGCAAGCATTACCCAGCACTGTGAAAATGTGGCAAGTCTCACACAGGGCCAAACCAGGCTTCATTTAACACAAGAGGAGCAGGCACGTGCACCAGCGTCCAGCCAAAGGAGCTGCAAAGCACCTCTCTGCCCAGGAGGGATGGGACCGGCGCAGCCTGGGACCCTGCAGCATCCCCACGGGAGTGCTGCACACTGCTCACTGCTCCCCAGAAAACCTTTCAGAGTTGAACTCTTTGCACTAGGAAGTATCTCTGACAATTATCTACTTCTCAGCAAACACCCACATGTATTTTCATGACATCTGAAGTCTTTTTTGGAAGCCCCTCTTCCCCTGCTTTTTATCTATTGTCATGGTTTAAGNGAAGACAGAGCCCATCACCCCGAATGTCCCTCCCTTCCTCCTCCTTCCCCCAGCTTTATATGCTGAGCATGACGTCCTGTGGTGTGGAATATCCCTTGGGTCAGTTGGGTCAGCTGTCCCAGCTGTGACCCCTCCCAGCTCCTTGTGCCCCCCCAGCCTGCTCGCTGGTGGGGTGGGGTGAGAAGCAGAAAAGGCCTTGGCTCTGCGAAAGCGCTGTGCAGCAGTAACTAGAACATCCCTGTGTTATCCACACTGTTTCCAGCACAAATCCAAAGCATAGCCCCATACTAGCTACTGTGAAGAAAATTAGCTCTATCCCAGCCAAAACCAGCACATCTGTGAAAAGGGGCAGAAAACCACATCCTGCTCCAGCATCCCACCTGCACCCCAGTTACAACAAAGATGAACAGCAAGTGCACAATTGCCCTGGATCCCAGTAAAAGGGATGGCAACGACCGCTTGGAGAGGCCCAGCAACAAGAACAAGCCCTGCAATCCCCTACCCAAGGCAGTTCTACAAAACACATGCAAGCTTCTTGGAGAAGGTGTTAAAACATCAGCAACGCCAAGGCAATTCCAAGCGTCCAGCCTTAAGCACTTTCAGAAAAATCTAAATTAACTTCGGAATAAAAACCAGTATCAAACATCCTGGGCAGGGGAATGGGCAAGTGCTGAAACCATCCCAGCAACGTGCATTGCTCTGCTCACTGCGTAGCACATAAAGATCTTTAGATTCTCCATGCCAGAGCCCTTGCACCTTTAAGGCCGTTACACCCCTAATGCAGCCCGGCTGCTGGCTGCTGACATGGTGGGGACACCCAAGCCACCACCCAGGCAGCTGATTTGATGTGTTGACAAGCAAGTCATGTTGCTATAATAAGAAGTCTTTATTTGAATAATAAGGTCGGGGAGTTAAGTAGTTGGTATTCCACTCATATGAAGCAGTTTGCACAGTGTCACTAATAATTAAAGGGGTTTTTTGACTAATCTAGTTGCTCTTCCTAAATATACTCTATTCTGTTCAAGAAACTCATCAAAGCAACAAAGTGATCTTCGAGGTTATTAATCTCCTTTGCTCCACAGCTGGAGCAAATTTATTTGCTTGAATTAGCATGTAATAAACTTATAATAAAGCTGCCATATCCTTTGCTTTAGAGATATAGTTTGTGTAATGGGTAGTTAAATCTAGGTAATGTAGCAATAGTCTTTAGGCTCAGAGATCAGAGGGAAAAAAAAAAAGAAGTGTATTGCTGTGTTATCTCCAGTGCTGGGGTTGCAATACGATTTCTTCCAGGTCAGGCTGCCAGGAAAAGTCAGCCTTGTTAGACACCACCGGAGGGAGAAGCGGGGAGAGTTTTCCTAGTGGGAATTCCAGGCTTTGGCAGCATTGCTCCAGGCTGCGGCACGGGATGCTCCCGGGTGTCTGCAGGAGAAGCTGCTGGACCCCACCGGCGACCCACAGAGAAATGGAGCTCAGTGATGCTGCAAACCCAGCCGGGTGTCACAGCATCCTGTTTAGTCTCCTCCCAACCAGAAAACCAGGAATATTTGAATAGCAACTCTCAATATTGCAAAGGAGGCATCCCCTGCAAACAGGCAGGAACCTTCCCCGGCCGCAAAAGGACAATTAGCCGCAAAAGGCAGGCTCAGGGCTGGCAGCGAGAGGCAAAGCCCTGGCCACGGCACCCACTGTGCAAAGACCTGATGGAGTGGCAGCGGGTGCTGGGTTAGCACCAAACCCACCAACGCCAGCAGGACGCACGGAGATGGAATGTTTTGAATCAGGCTGAACTTAGCGCAGGGTGTCTAAGTAAGCGGAATTAATTTGCTTCAGTTCACTAAGTTGAGCCTTTATAGGTTGCAGTTTCCCTCAAACAATAAATCCTCTCACTTCTTCCTGCGTGACACTTGCTGCACGATCTTTAAATAATAAGAAATGGGCAGATGTAGACTAATGTGGGTAGATATCAAAGTTCAGCTGCACGGGGAAGGCTGGCCCCCACCCTTTCTCCTCAAAGGTTATTATTCACAGAGCCTGGGCAGTAAATAATTTTTCTCTCTCTCCATTTTAGCTCTTTTCTGTTTTTGCTAGAGCTGTTCTGCGCTGGAGAAGGGCCTGGGCATTAGCCAGAAGTGTCAGAGGTGTTAGCCAAGGTATTAAGGAGGTGTCAATGGTGAAATAGCTGGGATTACAGTAAAGTCTAAATAAGGTGTAAAATAAAACCAAAGGTGATAAAGTCGTTGATAAGAAAAGCTGGAGAAAAATAGGAGTGCAATTATTTTTCATCCTGGTTGTTCACTCTCACGGTGCATTATCTGTGGCTTTGCAAAGACTTAAGTAAGATTTTTTTCCAGTATATGGTATTCTCTCCCAGCAGCACTGCGGCTCACCAGCGCTTGTACGGCAGCAGAGCAGCCGGCACCTCCTCACAAACCCACGGGCACCGGGCAGGAGCACCACATGCCAAGGAGATGCTAACGGACTGCAGTTTCCCAGTAAGCCATACTGGGTTTTTGGAGGATGCTGCTCAAACTGGGCTTGTCTTGGCTTTCCTACGCAGCTCTGCAGCCAGAGAAGCAGTGTCTGACGGTATATGAAATAAGCACATGAAATTCCCACGTCCACTCCGACAAACCTCGGCTGCTCCATCCACGCATTCATAGATTGTCTCAGGTTTGACATAAATACTTGTTCCAGGCAGATTTCCCTGCTTGTCGGGTCTTAGAAAAGATCCCATCCAGATTAGCTGGCCGTCATCCCGCAGGGAGCAAAGCCCGGCATCTACCCAGTAATTTCAGGCTGTATTTTTGCACTCTATCATTTATTTTCCTTTACAAGGCTCCTGTGGATGATCAGTTGGAATTGCTGATGTTTCTCCTCACTCCTCCTAATTAACACATTTTAAATTCATAGCTTTTAAAATAATAAGTGCTGGAGCATCTGTTCACGATATTCTCCAGGACAGATGCCCCTTCCCAAACACCATATGAGTTTCAAGAAGCGCTGAATTCCCCTTTCCCCGCCAAGTATCGGTGTCGCCCAGGGGAAGGTCTCCAGCATTACCCCAGGGAGCTTTGTGCCTTTTGCCCTTCTCCATAGCTTGACGCTCCCTGCCTGCTTCCCCGCAGCAGAAGGAGCAGGGTGCTACCCACCCAAAAATAATGCTTATGAGCTTCTGCAGAGCTGCCAAGGCCAGGGAGGCACCAGGGCCACGTGCCTCCTCCTGCGCTCCAAGCATAAGGAGGTTTCATCAACCACATGACACAGACATCGGATGCAGGTTTTGTTCCGCTTTGCAAAACCCATGACAGCCTCAGCTGGGCTGCTGCCTTCCCCAAATCAACATGTCCTGTTGGAGCGACAGGAGCCCCCGTGCGCAGCCAGCCCCAGCGCCCGGGTGGCTCTGGAGTCCCGGGGAGACCCTCCCTGCCAGCGCACCCACACCCAGCCCACACCCCCCGCTTTCTTCCCCCGCAAAGCAGAACAGTCACCTCCTCTCCAAGCACATTGCCATGCTGCTGAAACACTGGGAAATCTCCCAGGCAGGGAATGCTGAGCATTCAACAGTTGGAAAAAACACATATTTGTTATTAACACTGCCTCCGGTTGCACAGTTTTTTCCCTCCGACACGTGCTTTTATGGCTCCACTGACACTCTTTTCCACCCAGAACTTAAATAGACCCCCAGGATGTTTAAATGCCAATTTGCAAGACCACTGCCCCCAGCCCCCAGCCCCGGCAGAGACTGCCCCACAGCCCAACCTGCCCTCTGCTTCCTCACACCTCAGCATGAAATGGAAATGTTTCAGTGCATCTCAGGAAGGCTCAGCATCTTCACAGAGGTTTATGTTCTTCAGAGAGAGGGCCCAGGATGCAGAGCCATGTTAAATGCTTGCCTTGCCCCAGGGCTTGGCCACGGGGATGCTGGAAGGGCTTAAATAGTAAAGTGAAGAAAAGCATCTACTATAAATATTGCCACAGCAAAGCTCAGCTGTTGTCCAAGAAGATGCAGAGAAGCCAAACAATCCATCACTGAAGGATTTTACCTTGGCTCTGCCCTGCGAAGGCCAAGTGCAGGGCTGACCTCGCCGCTCCAGCGCTCTCCCGATGTTGAGGACCCCCGACCAGCGGCAGCGTCGGATCCACCAACCAACCCCACGGTACAATGCACGTTATTGCAGAATGGGGGGAAACGTCTTAAGGAGCTACATGTTGAGCAACAAAAATTATTTGGTTACTGCATGTCAAAGAGCAGTTATTTTAGTTCCATGTCAGCTCTGGCATCTGAAGTCCTCTCTTTATTAAGAGCACTCAGCCCGTTGCAGTTTGGCTCCATCAGCTCCTTCCTTTGGGGTGCTTCAGAGACCCTTGTTCAAGTGGGCTCAGGTGATGCAGCCCCACTTGCCCTTCCCAAAGTGCCTCCACCAAGGGTGGGTCATGTCCACCACCAGCCCAGGGACCTGCCCGGCTCCTCGGGCACTGGGTCACCAGCACTGGGTCAAGATACACATCTTGGAGCACCCTGTGTGTTTTGCATTGAGGTAACAGGGGATCCAGCACTTGGGGCTGAGCATCTCATCGTGTCAGAGCCATCCCAGTCCCGAAGAGCTCACCACCCAAGCAGAAGATGCTCAAGCATGGGTTTCACCACACCCTGCCCACCAATGGTCAAGGCATTTGATTTTGCCGCAGCTGGAAGAGCGAGGACTCGCAGCTCTGCCGCCTGCCACGGACTTGCTGTTTGACCTCAGAAAAACCACATCACCTTCAGTGTCTGAACCGAACCCCTTCATCCTCAGCCAGAGGATGGACAGAGCCCTTGCCCCGCAGAGCCACAGTGACCTGCTCCAAAGGGCAATCCCTGACCTTACCGGGGAGCTGCCCACCCTCCAGCGGCCTCCCTGCCAGCCCCCTCCTCCTCCGGCCCTTATCCAGGGATCAAAGGGGCTGTGCTGGGGAGGACGCCTGGGCTTTGGAGGCTTTTGACCTTCGCAGGGCACATGCTGTCATGCAGTGGAGAGCACAGCCCTGGCTACCGGAGCCACAGCCCGGTATTGTCCAGGCTGGGAAAATACAGGTATTTGAAGAGGAGGGTGTCGGCGAGGGCCAGTCTCTGCCTGGCTGTCAAACCCAGCTGTCACGGCGAAGGGACTCACCTTCTCCGGCAAGAACACATCAATCATCCTGACAGCCCTTAATCAGGCAGAAGGAGCTTGCTCAGAGGCTCAGCAGAGGATGGAGGGCTCATGCTTCCCCCCGCCCTCCCCGAAGGCAGGCAGCAAATTGTGTAGGGGGAAAAAAATAATGCAAGAAATGATTCCGGATGGCAAATCAACAAATTAGCCTTGATTACTATCCGGGTCTCAAAACCTTCTTTTTCTCATGCTAGTCAGCTGTATCTGTCAAACCATTTTGCTCCTGCAGTGTTTATTCCCATGCCAGGCGGCTGGAGCTCAGTGCAGCATCCCATTGGGGGACCACCCCTGGGGTCCCACGCAGGGGGTCCCCACGATGCTCCCGTGGGACCCTCCTCTGGCAGCTGGAGGCTCAGCAGGGCCACCCACAAAGACAGAGGTGTGTTTTCAGGAACCAAAATGGTGCAGGAGGATGCAATGGTAGAGCTCTGCCAAGACTGCCCAGCTCTGGGCTTTGAAACCCAGCACTTTGTGCAAGATACAAACCAAAATGAGGGGTTTTTTTCAGTAAAAATCCAGAGGAATAGCTCTGGCGAGGGGAAAAAAAAAAAGTTATTTAAAAACACATTCATCTGCAATTCTTCCACTGCCTTGAAGTGTTATTAACTGATTGGGTTTCATCACATCTTACTTTGCTGCTGCGGAGGCTGATTGTCTCCCGTATTTGCATTTCTCTTGGACAAGCAGCTCCACCGAGCTCCCACGCTCCCGCCCCCCCCCCACGGCGGGCACGGGGCCGTGCTCCCCAGCCTGAGCCCTGCTCCTGCGCTCTGCGCTCTGGGATGGCAGTGGGACCTTAGCTCCGTCCTACCACAGCTAAGCCATCAGGAATAGGTCTGTAAGGATTCCTAGGGTCTGTGGCCATCCGGGGCTGCCGTCCCCTGGGGCTCCCCCCTCGCTCACAGCCCAGGAGCTGGGAAGCAGCAGCATTTCAGACGTGAACTTTTTGGAGTTAATTTGTTTTGATTCTTTTAAATGGCACAAAACTCCCAGGCAGGCTGACATCAACTGTAAAGGCATTTTAAAAAATGGATGAATACAACCAATAGATGGATGTGCTGGTCAAGTACAACCCGGGCAAGATCAGGTACATGAGCTTGGCGTACCTTCCCTGGTTATAGTATTCATTAATAATGTCTTTACTCTGAATCTATTTCCATCATCGCAGCTTTGCAATATACACCACAACACAGCCCACCGCATCCTGCTGCTATTTCAATCTTCTTAGAGAGTAAGCAGCAAAATAAGTGAGATTAAAAACCAACAGAAACAGACAGCCTTCAGTTTATTGGGGGGGCAGTTATTAAAGCACATGTTAAACACTAAAATCCCAGGCAGAGGAGAGGCAGGAGGGGATACGAGCAGGCTGCGATGGGAAGGCAGCAGAGGCACCGCCAGCCCCACGGGCACCCCGGCACCTCCCGGAACCAGCCGGGTCCAGTGGCCTTGTGCGTGGTGGTCATTAGAGGTGTGACATTAAATTACTTGAGCAACCTGAGGCAGGTGCCCACTGGAGGGGCTGGAGACCCACTGGTCTGATGGGACCATGCCGAGCGCAGGGAGGGGCTGCCGGGAGCATCCCAAACCTGAACCCCACAGCGCTGCACCCCCTGGCCCCAGCAGCTTCTGCTGCAACCCCAGCCCTGGCTCCAGAGCAAGCAAGATCAGACACGTAATAAATGTGTGCTTCACTCTGCTTATCCATCAAACTGTACCTCCTTTTCCATCTCCAGATCTATGGATAGAAAGTGTTTGTGCACAGAGGGCATAGGTGTCAGTTGGGCAGGGACGAAGCCCAGCCTCTTCCCAGCACGGTGCACAGCCCCTGTTTGCCACCCAGAGCCGTCACCACCTCCTCTTACCAGGGAAACCGGCGTTTTACAGAGCGAGGACAGAGGGAAAAGTGCCTCCTCTTCCAGGGCAGCAGCAACGTCTTGCAAGTGCTGCTTATGGCAGGCAGCACATGCCGAAGGCAGCTCTTCAGCACTTAGGGGTGGTGTAAGCTCATTGAGATGTCACAGCTCCTCTCCCCAGCGTCCCCAGGGATGCTGCCTTCATTACACAGCACTGGAAACTGTCTTGGCTTTTCAGACAAGAGGTGCTGGGGAAAAACACAAATTACTATTAAAAAGGCCGATGAAGTGACTTGTTTGGTCAGCTTTGCATTAGCCAGGTCTAACACGTGCCGTGTGAACTGCTCCGTCGCGGCACACGTGTCCCCCCACCCTGCCAGCCCAGCAGCGTGTGACCCACCACGGGCTGGGGTTGTCACCCAGCGCGTCCCCAGCGCCCCCCACCCTCACACACACCGTGCAGTGAAGGGAAGCGGCACTATTAAGTGGCTGATTTACATAGTAATCTGCAAGGGGAGAGATGATCGGGGCTGCAGCTCAGCCTTAATCATAACACTTGTCATATTTGTGCTTCAATTTGAGGCGGGAGGAGAAGGGGAAATAAGTCCTTATTTTTTTGCACATGCTATTTTGGATGAAAGCAGGGACCTGCTGCAGCAAATCAGATGCACGGACCCCACCGGCCCCCACCGACAGCGAGATCCCAACAGCCCCCCCCAGCACCACTGCCATCCGTGGCATTCGGGGCCAACCCCACGGAGGGGTCCCACTGGGGGGTTCCACTGGGCCACCCCCCACCCACCTCTGCAGCAGGGCCTGCATCCTGCCACCCCATGTCAGCCCCTGCACCCCTCCTGGGCACCCGCTGCCCCGTGGGGGGTGCAGGGGCAGGCAGCAGAGGGGCAGCACAGCCCAGCCTGGGGTATGTAAGCAGCGAGGGGGGCTGCGGCGTTGAGCAGAAAATCACCAGCATTAAAGTTTTCAATAAAACAGCTGGTGACATCACACAGTCACGGGGCCGGGTGGCTGAGGTCGCACCCACGGGTGCCCCCACTCTCCTCACCAACATCTCACTGATGGTTTTAGCGATGCATTTCCAGGGGTTTTTTTTTAATACAAAAACATCCATATTTATGAACAGCTCTGTCACTACCATATGTTGTGCTCCTTTTCCATATATGAAACAAGCTGTTTTCAAGCTTTTTAATTACACAAAATTGAGAAAAGTCTTAGTAGAACAATTAGATAAAGGGGAGGAAGGGAAATAATTTCTCCCCATCATATAAGCAATTGCAAGAATTTCCTTCTCCTCGCAAGGACTGCAGAGATGGGTTAAATTTGGGGCCAGATCTGTGGTCATCTCACGAGGAAGGGAATAAATCTGCTCACCACCTGCCGGCACTGCTGACCCCGCACCAAAAGCCTGGAGTCACCCCCTGGGTTCTGCGATGCTGAGCTAAGAAACAATAAATTAGGAGCTGCTGTCTTGCCTTTCTAACCATGAGCCACCCAGGTAAGGGGTGCAGAGCTGGCTCAGCCATCACAGGTGAAATCCAAATTTCAGGTGAAGCTCTGCAGCTCCAGGAGCCAGTGCCCGAGGCAGAGCCAGCACCTGCACCGCCTGCACCGCCGCTCCCGGTAGAGAGGCGGGCGGCACCGCACAGACTCCTGGCTTCCCTTGAGCACCGGCGCAGGGGCAAGCTCGCCTCCCAGGGACTTGGTACCAAACCCGAGGGACCTAGGAGGCGGCGGGCACCTGCAGGTGCGGCACAGGGACATCTGCAAGGCGGGAGCCACTGCCTCGTCCTGCTTCTGGCCCTTCGTGATCCAGGCTATGCAGTTTCTTTTTCTCATTTAAGCCTGAATTGATTTTACGTAGACAAGTGCACGGGGAGCTCTGGCTGCGTACTCGCCCCTGGACGCTTTGGGTTTCGGTGGAGCCATTCTTTACAGCTCCAGCTCGCAAACCGAAAAGTCCCCGCACTCAATCCCATGGCCCAGTCACTCTTGTGATTGCTGCATTCGCAACCTGAATCAACGCAGATCAGCTATTTCAAACCTGTCAGCTCTTATTAATGTAGCTCGCAGCACGAGAAAACCAAGATAAAAACAGCAATTTCATTAGTCTCTACGTGCGTGTGTATTGTGTGCATGCATAATGTCCCACCCCAGCCTCATTGTGTTGGGAGATTAATAGATCACAGCAAGATTTTGGGGGTGGGAGGAGAGAAACCAGCCCAGTTCCCAAGAGCTGGGACGGCAGCATCCCCGAGCAGGCAAGCAGCACAGCACTGGGGGGTTCCGCAGAGCACCCGAGCCTGGTGTAGGTCATGGAGCCTCACCCAGTTTAAATATTAACCTCCCTAAATAGACGTGCTTTGATGCCCATGCTGCGGGGGCATGCGCAGGGTGCCATCCCACCAGCCTGCAGCACCCTGGCACAGCCAGCATGCACCAGGCACACGGCAAGTCTCTGCTTCCCGAAATGGCTTTGGCTCTTGGACCCCGGTAAAACAGCAAACCCGGAAAGAGAGCCGAGCTGCGTCCCTGCCACCGCCAGCACTGGCTGCGGGAGCCCCGTCAGCCCAGCCTGGCACTGGGCGAGCAGATGGGGTGATTAATATTGAACATAAACAAACAAAACAATTGAAAAGTCAACACTTTAGGAAGGGAGGGCTGCAGCAGGCCCCGCAGTCCTAAGGATTATTTTAAATGTACGAAATGCCATCTCTTTAAATAATCAAACTCTACTGCTGCGACTCGGAAATTGCCACCTACGGCTAATGCTCCAATTTTAAACGCATCCTCAAGTCAATCTTTGTAAATTCCACATTAAATATTGATCAACCCCGGCGAGGGCTAATACCGCCTGTTTAGCATAGATGTGCCAAATTCAAACAGCAGCGGCTGAGCCTGAACATTCACCCACATCCCATCCCAGGCCACGATGACTGTCGTGGCAATTGCTCCACACCAGGGAGGTAGTGAGCTGGGGCACAGAGGGGTCTCGATGGCATTTGCTGCCCGGTCATGGTGCAGGAGGGACCCCAGTCCCAGTCCAGCAGCTCTGCATTTAATTGGTTTTCATAGAACAATTACAATAATAGCAATAACAACAAGAAAAACATTTATGGGAGATGGAAAAGACAGGGATCATCACAGGCAAGTAGAGAAGAAATTACCCATGTGTTCATCACGCTGCCAAACAAGAGCAGAAACCTCTCAGGCCAGCGACCGGGAGCACCCTTGGACCCCGTCCGGATGGGAGGTCACCCTGCCCGGCACTCAGCCATGACCCTCGAGCAAGGTGCTGTAGGACAGGACAGGACCAGCAGCTTTGACATTGCTCCTGGGTTTTCTTCTTGGGGCCAGGGCTGCCCAGGACCCCCAGGACCCTCCAGGAGAAGTTTGCAGTGTGGAGACCAAGCGTCCCCTCCTGCCAAACCCCCGCCGGGCACTGGGGTTGTATCACATCGTTCCCACGTTCAGGACCACGCTGGCTCTGTTCTCCCAGACTGCATCCTTAAGGTCAGCCCTGCGTTAGAAGACCAGGGAAGGTTTCAGCCACCTCTGAAGAAACTTTATTTCCCCTACATTTTTGAGGATTTTCTTACCTTCTTCGCAACCAGCACCCACAGCCACTGAAAATACCACCACAATGGAAATACAGATATTAATATATGTGGACACACAGACACTGTGTGCAAACATTAATGACTCAGTGAGCCCAGCCATCAAGGCTGTCTTCATGGGCAACGAGAACTTCAGAGACACTGCGCTGGACTGAACCCACGGCCTGTCTAGTCCAGAAATGGGACTTACCGAGGACAAACCAAATTCAGTGAGGGCAATGAAGACTTCCACTGATCCCAGAAGGACAGAGATGATGCCCGTAGAAAATTTCCCATCTCATCTGAAGCCTCTAGAAAGAGAAACAGTGTAATTTTTCCTTTCACTTCTTCAGGTACCACCTATCATCAAGCCCACCATCAGGACCTGTGAATCTCGCTGGCTGGGTTGTTCTGGCGAGGGTTGCTACAGCCCCAAGCACAGCGCTGGAGTGACAGCAGTGCCACCAAACAGCCCCATTTTCCTGCATGTTACGTGGGGATATTGCCATCTCCATGAGGATGGATGACTGTGATGCACCGTCTCGGTGATGCTTCATCCCACCAGGTTCCCAAATTCACACCGTAACCGGGGGGCTCACAACGGTGAGGTCTGAGCCGCAAACTTTTCCAGCAATCCCATCGAGAAGGGGTTTAAGGAAAACACGGTTGTTGGGAAACAATCCCTTTTATTTCTGAATCCCCAAACATCACGCATATATATGCCTGGGGTATTATGAAAATCATACTTGAAACCCAGATTCAAACTCCATTTCCCAACCACTCATATAAAATTTTCATTACAGATTACTGCCCTGTAGTGGAACAGAGGGCAACTTTATTAGAAGACGCAGCACAGCAGTCTGGCAGCAGGAGAATGAGCCAGTCGACAGCTACAGATATTCCTCTGCGAGATACAGCAGAGTGCTGGAAATGAAACAGATTATATAAAAAAAGTAATTCAGAGCAATTTCTAGTAAAGAGTCAAAGAACCATATAATTCAACATTTATATAGACAAGGCTTCAAGGGAACTCTTAAAAAAAAAAGGACTGGAGGTAATGGTAAGAAACTCCGGCTTGATTTTTCCCCTTTTTTTTATTTCTTGTTTAATCAGCCTTGCTGGTTTGTGCCATCCTTGGCCTCCAGCAGCACCCTGCAGAAAAGGTCCCAGCTCTCAGTGCCTGCTTGACTGCTGCTGCCTCCCCTCCTCTTCCTCCTCCCACTCCCTACCTGACACAGGGGCAGGTCCTGCGTTTCCTAAAGACTTTTGCCAGCCAGGCAGTAATGCCTTTGTATACAAGCCTCGGATGGGGTATGATCTTCCCCAAATGCGCCCACATGCAATTTTCCTCTTCCTCATCTTCCCTCCCTCATTTATTGTGCTATAAAAAGAACAGAAGAAAAGACAATCCTTTTTCTCCATGATTAATTAAGGCTGAAGCGGGACCCTGAGGCACAGAGCAGCGCCGATACCTGTATCATTTCCAAGGTGCTGCAGCTGCGACAACGCACTGCAGCCCCGTGACTTTCCCCCGCTGTCGTTTGTCATCGCCTGACACTGATAAAGAGCTTCTCCAGCGCTCTGTCTTTGCGAGGGAACATATCCATATCAAAGCTGCTCGGATCATCCTTTTGCAAACTATCTGCTGCATTTTCTGGCCTAGTTTCCTTTCCAATCTCAAATACTTGTTCTTTCCCTCCACAAGCCCCCACACTGGTGTGCACCACCCCAGCCTGCCTGGGACCTCTGACGCCCAGGCTCAGAGCTCAGGCCCTCTCCAGCGCCCAGGGCTTAAAGGCTCTTGGGGAAATGGTAAGGGGTCACTCAGCTTCCACATTGCTCAGCATGACACCTTTACAAACTCAGATTAATGTAGTGCATCAACCACAAACACGATCCTGCATTTTAATTGAAGCATGCGGGATGCCTCTGGGGTACCCGAGCGCTCGCTGCCCACAGTGGGATGCACGCTGCTCTCCGTACATCGCTGCCAGTGGTGGGATGTACTCCGCTCTCCGTACATCGAGCACAACTTCTACAAGCAAAAGTCCACTGGTGTTGGAGGCTGGCGTGAGGACCGCCGCCTGTGAGCTTCATCCACTCTGCAGCAGTGGAGAGAGCAGAGGTTTGACACAGAGTGGAAAACAAGTGGCCTGAGCAGACCAGATCTGCCGCCCTACCTTGGTGTTATGGTGGGTAACACAGGGTGAAACCTCCTCATAGCCCAGGAGAAGACGAGGTCCGCATACCAGCGTTCAACCCAGGCACAGCACCCACCATGAGTGGCTTGGCTGGCAGCTCAGCAGATCATCGCTTACAGCAATTCATGTTTCGCAGGTCCAGGTGTCTCCGTCCAGCTCACCTGGGTGACATGAGATGCTGAAAGCTCCTGTGATGAGTCAGGAGCCAGCGAGGATTTCTGCTCAGGCAGCAAGGTTGCACCACAGGATCTGTTGGAAGAGTTACAGATGCTCTCTGGATAATATTAATATTCCATAATTAGTATTCATCTGCTTACACCAGGCTCAGACTGCTGAGGGGTCCCTGCCCACTTAACCTTGGGGTGATGGATGCTCTGGTCTGGTGCCTACAGCCCCAGGTGGCTGTCTGGAGGTTGGGGCTCTGTTCCCAGGTAGGCACATCCTTCAACTTCTTTTGGGCCTCAACGCCTCACTCTTTTAAATGGCATTAATAACGTTTCTGTGTGTGATGAAGACTCATTCTCAGGCAGCACCCAGCATGGCAGAGAGCTCTCTGGGACATGGGGATGGAGGTGCTGCAACAGGTACGTGGATCCACAGCTGCTTGGGGGAGGTGGCCTTGTGAAAATTGCACCTAATTCTCAATATTCCCTCAAGTCACTGTGTTTGCTTAGTAGAAAACCAAATACTCACCTCCCCCGAGGTGCATCACAGCCATAGGAGCAAGTTTGTGCAGCCAGAACATGAGCCATTAGGAAAATCACCTCCTGGCTTTCAAACAGAGCAATTTTCATCTGGAAGACGTGGGAAGAGAATAACAAGGAATTGCTGCATTTTTTTTTCTATAGAGATGCTTTTCTCTTTATGATGGCACTTTAACAAGAGCTTAATGAACAGCATTTTCTTGTTTTTGAGAGGCACAGACAGGCCAGATAAAGTTACCAATTCATTAGCATCCCATCATGAATGTAGACTCCGTATTCCCCAGCCATATGGTCAGCACAATATGCTTCCAAAAAAATGGGGACATCTACAAAGGCTTTATTACCATCAGCCATCATGCTAAAGTAGCCTGTGGTTATCTGGAGATGGGGAACATCTTATTTCAGGATCTTTTGGGTGTGAAGGAACATGACACGGACTGGGAGGCAAGGTGACTTTGTAGGACGTGAGCATCCCTCTTACCGCAGACAGGATTTTAATCGGGATCACCTCTTGGTCCTGAGCAAAACGCAGTCTCCAGAGTGGATACACATCTCCAGGAGCTACCTGCCTGAGTGGGAGCCACAGCATCTGTTTCCATCTCTCTCCAGATAAATTCCCCATATGACTAATTAAACCTCCCAGTGGGCTGAACTGTGTGTCCAGCAGTTAGCCATATCTGAGCTGAAACCTCAGCCAGCCATGGAAAACTGAGAGGTTCTCCCCATTCCCACTACGTGCAGGCCCAGCAACCACAAGCAGCATCTGCGGAAGGCATTAGGTGGCCATAAATAGATGTTAAGTGACCATATGCAGCTGCTGAAAGCAGTAATCTGTAAAAGACGCTCCTTGCTCTCACCAAGGCAGACATCGTGCCACATAAACCCGCGTGAAAAAGCACCCAAAATCAGTGCAGCTAATAGCAGCATCCCGAGACAGCAGTAGACCATGGGGCTTCTATGGGCTTTCTTGGAGGAGCAAGGGAATTTGCTTTGATGCACACGGACCAGCCCAAACAGCTGCTGACCCCTGCAGAAGGACACGCAGTGGAGCCCGTACCCCACCTCCCTCTGCCCACGCACAGCCCCGGGACACTTGTCCTTGGAGAGCCTAGGTGGCATCTCCCACCCCTCCTGAGACCAAAGCCACCTCCTCTTCTCTCAGCACCACCAAAAGCTGCATCTGGGTCCCCAGCGCCACGAGTGTGTTTTCTAACAAGCAAATAACTTCTTCCTTACTCTGGAGCTCCGTTTGCAATTCAGTGAGACACAGCGGGAGGGTTTGCGCTCCTCCTGCATTAGCCGACCTGTGTCAGCATTTTATTCTGCAGCCCTGTAGGTTTTTTAGTTAAAAAAAAAAAAAATCAGAGGAGTTTTCAAAGCTTTAATGGCTTTGAAAACAACACGGAGAGTTCTCTTTACTGCAGGAGAGGTTAATGATCTCCCTCTGCTACGGAACTAAACTGGACATCATAATAAATAATCGTAATAAGATATAAAGTATCACCTGGAGTCATTCAATACAGAGAACAGGTAGGAGTTATGATGCATTTCCATTATTCAGAGTAACTGCAAGGTGTGAAATTTTCAAAGTAGTCAATTAAAAAATGAAAAGCAAAAGCCTGCAATTAAAATATTACTTAAACAGAAAGAGATTATATCTCGTCTTGCCTGGAAAGACCGAACGCTCTGGCTCCTGGCCGGACTGCAGCCCTGAGGCTGCAATGCACAGAGGTCCCATCTCCTCACCTCCCTCCTCCTCCCTGCAGCCCAAGACAAAGCGCCAGCAGCGTGACGCCATGCAGCCCTGCCACCAAAGCCCACGGTGGCCCTGCAGGACCCGTCTGTGTGGCTGCTCTGCACGGCCAGAGCAGAGCATCTCTTGGTACCAGCCTGAGCTGGCAGCCTCAGGTTGCTCTGAGCTTGACCTTCAGGCAGAGCAGCAGCGATGCCAGCCCACGGGTGCTCTGACAAAACACATCAGAGCAGCCCCATCACCCGGGTCATCACGGAGCTCCCAGCAATGTTGCTTTTCCAAGGTGCCTCACCTGAGCACACCTCAGAGGGCCTGATCTTCAGAGGAGCATCCCTGTTTGGGTTCATAAAGATCAGAAACACTTTGCTCAGGCTCCATAGCTACTCTGCCCCATCCCTACGCTAGACGTGAATGCGGTTTTGCTGTTTGCAAAGCCTGGGGTGACACATCGGGTACCTGGACTCCAGTGGAAAGCAGGGTTTGAGCACAGACAATAAAAACTCTATCAGAAACATCAACTGCAGTGCTGGGGAGTGACACGACCTTACAAACCTCAGCACAAGTCAGGGGTGACAACCCAGCTGCCACCACCCTGCCAGCTGCACCATGCACGTGGACCAGGAGGCAGGAGTCTATCCATCACCGGCGGCAGGAGGTGCCTCCAGCGCAGTGTAGGCAAGGGGAGGGGATCGGAGTTCATATCAAATGGCATTAATCACCTTCCCCGAGGCTCTGCACATGCCGGACAGTCCTATTAATCAGAGGCGTATCAGCCCTCCAGCCCGGTCGGGGCCCCTTTGTGCAGGTTCCTTCCCATCACAGACAGATAAGATTATCAGTGACGAGCGAGACACCCATTGAGTAACACCCGACTCGAAGAATGGGATTTTTCCTTTTTTATTTATCCCCCTGTCTCAAAGATGAGCTGTTTCTTGTCTTGTCAAACCACATCCTTTTCTTTAAAGAACCAGCTTTAAGAATCCAATTTGTCAAGCTGGACAATCATTTGAGAATCCATAAAAAGCCTTGGTGACTTTATCAAAAAAAATAAATCAGAAGGTTTTAAATGGTAACTGAAAGGTATTCGAAAATAGGTTGAGTGGCCTACATCAATTAATCTTCAGAGAGCCGGGGCTTTGTGAAGCTGAAGTGGCGGAGAAGTGTCAAAGGCTAGTTACTGGGCTTGAGGAGATGGAAGTTACCGATATTTCTCCTTTTTCTCTCTTTTCTTCTTTCTTTGTCTCTTCAGAACATGGTAAAGCCATATCCCCTGCGATGGGGCACTGCAAAGCCAAGAAGAGCTGGGTGGTCAAGCCAAGAAGGGGTAGGTGGTCAGGTCCGCTCTTGCCTGGTGGGATTTTTCTGCGGTCATTCCCAAAGTCAGTGAATGGGGCCCAGACCCACTCTCCCACCACGGTTTCGGGTCCCTCACCGTCACAGCCTGTGGGTGCCGGAGCTCTCCTCCGCCACAACTGCAGGAACAACGCTCGGAAGGAGCCATCAGACACTGACACGTACACTTAAAGGCAGCGGGGGAGTCCCGACGTGCTTTATGAAACCTGAGGGTCCAGCCGCCTCCGTCACCAGCCGGGGCTCAGCTCCATCTGAGGAGCGAGGAGAGAAGGGGAGAAAAAGATAAATAGCTCTGGTTCAACCCCGGGGCCTGAGCAGAATATTGCAAACCGACAGGAGGGCCTCGGAGCTTGCAAAACAAAATGAAGAAGCTGGTAAATGAGGTATTTGGCTGAACAGATACAGTCCCCTGGAACAGCGATGGATTTCCCCACACGCCTAATGAAAGCAGACAGCCCCGATTGCTCTTTGCTTTCCAGCTATGCTGCCGCTCTGAGAAACACAGGGCCAAGGGACGGGGCGTAAAGATGCTGGGCCCCAAGGAGAACAATCAAGAACTAGAGAGACTTAGGGGACACATGGATGAGAACAACGGACTGGAGAATTTATTAAAAAAAAAAAAAAAAGACCTTGGGAGGAATCAAAATGCTGGCATAGAGAAGGGACGCGCTGCCACTCTCTGGTACCGAGAGCAGGATGCGAGGGCTCCAGATGGCTTTTTGTTTTAGTGCAATAAAAAATGTAATTTGACAGGCAAGTGTGGGGCTGGATAATAATAATAACACAAATAATTTCCTTAAAAAAAAAAAAGAAAGGAATTTAACAGCTCAAAGACATCTTCATTTGCTGCAAAGAAAAGAGACTATCTGTTACTTACTGCAGTTGGGAGCATGTTCACGAGCTTTCAAATGATATTTTGTTGCAGAGGTATAATATAAGGACACTTTACTCTCTTTCCAGTCTGGGGAAATAGATCTGACTTGGAAATCGGCCAGAAGGGCTGTAAGTTAGGGCTCTGAAGTGAAGGTGATAACTTTGCCAATTAAATATGGATGTGATTTTTTTTCCCTCTCCTTCCCCTGAATACTTTTGCACTGTCATTAGGTGATGATATAAAGACATAGGCCTCCTGGTGCAGCTTAATTGCTCATATATAGAAAAATGATGAGCTCTGTTGCACTGCACGAGTACTGCCTCAGCTACTTGCCGCCTTATTAATAGGTGATACCAACGCGAGCTTAATTCTTCTGCCCAAGGAAAAACAGAGAGATAGCAAAACCCTCGTTTGGCAAAGTACTTCAGCACTTGCTAAACTGCTTTGCTGAACAGCAATGGACTTAAGAGCGAGCTTATATTTAATCACGCAGTCAAAGTGTTTTGCTGAGTTGGTGCTTGGTGCACTGGAGGCAGGATGGACTTCTTAAGTGATCCTTTATTTCCATATCCTTATATTTTTCTTTTTTTTGGTACACAGTGCAGATGATCCTGTGTTTTGCAACCTACTGCTGACTGATTTCTAGTCCAGGTTGAAGCCTGGGCAAGCTAAGGACAAAAAAGGCTGTTGTTCTAATTAGCATGGACCTGAGCACTTCAAAATGGGACAGCCCACGGGGAGAGCCAGGAGTAGGAGGTCTCTGGGCTGCCTTCCCCTGGGGATGGACGTGCCTCCAGGGAGCAGCAGGATGGACCCTCCAGGGCAGAGAAGACCTTCAGAGCATGAGGGTGATCAGGGACACCTTGCTCAGAGGAGAGCAGGAGGGAGCGTGCAGGCACAGAACACGGTGAATCAGAGAGGTCAAAGCCCGCATGGCCGAAGCATGCTGCCTGTTATTGTTGTTATTATTATTAACATTACTACTACTACTAATAATAATAATAATAATAATTCAACATTCAGGAAAGCAGTGTTACTGCATGTTTTCAGTCTTCACATATTCAGCACTCAATAGGTCACTCCTAAAAATCCACATTTGTATCTGCTTTGTAAGAGTCTCTCCAGGGAGAAAATTTTAAAAGGATTGACCCTCCCCCCAAAAAATGGGGAGAGTGACCCTCCCGTCTGCATGAAAAGTTGACGGGCACAGGCTTGGAAAGCCCAGCTGCAGAGGCAGGGGATTTGCATTTGCATTTGCATCTGCTGGGGCTCTGAAGGCCGAGTTTCATTCCCAAATAAGCTGTGGTTAGCACGGGAGGGAGCGGAGCAGGGAGGGGAGGCTGCGACTGAATTGATGGCAACAGAAAAAGCAGGACATACAAATGGCTTGAGAAAAGGCATGATGAGATGTGACTGCCCTGGGTCCTGGGACTGGAAAGAGCAAAATGGGAAAAGACCACCTGGACGAAGAGAAAGTGCTTCTGATTGCTCGGGGAAAAACGGAGTTAAAGATCATTCAAACGGACAAGGCAATCTGGCAGCAGCGCGGCGCTTTGATTGCTTCCAGTGCGATAAAGGGGTGCGGGCGGTGGGCTGTATCCCTCCCAAGGGCTGCCTGCTGCAGAGGCGGGATGGAGCCAGTCACCGGCACGGGGCATCACCAACCGGAGGGGGTGATGTGCAGGCACAAGGATCCTGCCGCACCGGCGTTTCGGGGGTGTGCGAGCACTGGCAGCCCCGGTTTTGCCAACTCCCCTTAGTCTTCTACAAATCAAAAAGCTCAGACCCAAGTTAGGTGCTGCGGGAGAGCTGGGTGCCACCCTGCCCAGCCCCTGGCTCTGTGTGGGAAGCAGAAGTGAACTGAACCGTTACGGGGAAGCACCCGTTTAGGCGTAACTCAAAGCCTGGGTTGGGACAGACCCCTGCCTCTCCCCTGGTCCAAGGACCTTAACCTGAAGTGATGCTGCTGCGCATCCCAGGAGTACACGTGCTCTGCTTTAGATTCAGACATCCAAAGATTTCCTAAGGGTTATGCAAAGGTTACCACACAATTAATGTGTTGGATCAGCACGCTAGCTCTGTTTGCCTAATTTCCAAAGTCTGAAGGCTACCAGGCAGCCCAACAGCACGGCTTGAAAGGCTCCAGTTCCCCCTGTGCATTTGTACTGATACTCCAGTCCCAAACCGCATTCCAACACACAGGGTGATTGCAGTGAGGAAGACAACAAGAAATAATGATGTATCAATTTCCTCTACCTTGGGCATTTTTAGGTTGTCTCATCTCAGAAATGAACCAATATGAGTGTTTTGCGTGACGACCTGTTGGACTCTCTCTCAGTGACAGGCTTGTATTCAGGTCAGGTTTGTATTCACACGATACCTCTTGTATCGTTAGACAGGCTAGTACCCCAATGACTGCTCTATTTTAAATTCACGGATTGACCCAGCCTTCTCTAGCTAACCTGCCTGAAGCCCTCCAAACTCCTGTTTCAACAGGGGAGGCAGAGCCCCAGGAAGATGGAGCATTGAGTTTGCTCTGGGTTACCGAATAAATGAGCAGCAGATTCAGAAGCCCAACCGCAGTCTCTAGCTGTACGGTTAACATTATGTGCAGTACATGCAGAGATGGACGGTTTCAAAATAGGCATAATATATATTTTTTCAAACGTCCCTACTCATGTTATTAATGATAAGTCTCGGGTTACTAAACACAAGCAAATTAGGATGATTTCCTTCCCAGCGTCGCAAGCCTGTGGTTTGCTATTCCCTCTCACTCAGGAGTTTCATTAGCCTTTCTAGATGATTTCCCTGTCAGGCTTCCCATGTATGAGCACGGTTTCCCGGCTCCCAGCATTTAAATCCACCCAATCTATTCTCATTGCAACTCAAAGTGCTTCACAAACTCCTTTACTTCTATTGCAATTTCACATTCCTAAATACTGGGTTTAATAGTAGCAGCAGTGCTCCTAACGCTGCTTCAAAATTAAATGAGCCAGAAGAAAAAACATTCTGAAATGTTTTCACTTGGGCGTTTACATTTTGAAGGACATTTTAAAGACGGAGAACATAACCTGGCTCCTGCTGATGTTCCTGAGGATTTCATCATTTTCTTGAATGAGGAATAACAAGAGGGCGTTAGAGCGCGGCAAGGAAAGGAGAAGAAGTTTGATAAGGCATTAAGAAGATGCAACTTACTTTTCCAATCACCCCAGATGTCCCACGGAGCAGGGAGGGCTGGCGGTCTTGGCTATACTTTTGCAAGTCCTGTGTTGAGAAAAAAAAGACCCGTTAGCAGCAGAAGATGGAGACCAAGTAACTTTGCTTATACAAAGAAATTGCAAAAGCACATACATTTTTTAAAAGCTGCTATTTTGGAGGGCTCCGCCATAAAGCCACACATGAAGTGCCTCGAGAAGCAGCTGCAGCACTAAGGAGACGTTCCCAAAATACGGAACAAAAATGCCACTGGACCCATGGTGGGAAAGACACCACAGGCATGTGAAGGCAGACTGGATCTCAGCTTGGACACCAAACTTTTCTTCCCTCCCAGGAGGTGACACAGGAGAATCTGGATTTCCTTTCAGCAAACTTTCGGGGGTTTCACAGGCTGTGGAAGCCACATGAACAGAGTAGGACTGTGAGCAGCAAAAAAAAAAAGGAGATGCTGAATAAAAGAGTTTGCAAACATCCCATGGTC
Source organism: Fregata magnificens (assembly GCA_013389945.1). Lineage (NCBI taxonomy): Eukaryota > Metazoa > Chordata > Aves > Suliformes > Fregatidae > Fregata > Fregata magnificens. The sequence continues at coordinate 522,182 of WAAD01021036.1, read as the reverse complement.
AGCCCAATACAAAATCCAGACTGCGACGTGCAGCGGCAGGAACACCTCCACCTTCTCCAGCTCACCCAGGGGAATTCATATGCGTGTGAAAGCATCCTTAGATATTTCTTAGATATTACAGCTGGTTGATGAAGGTATTCATGTTGGGTAGGTTTAGTTTCCTTCCAACATCGCTTGTTAAGACCTGACAACTGGTGGGTGCTGGTGGATGCTGGGGGTCCACCCCTGCCCACATCCTGAGCCCCCCAGGACCCCCTCGTGCGCCCGCCCTGCCCCGCAGAGCCAGAAAGGAAAACAAACAGCAGCAGAAAGCGGAAAACTTTCTGCCTCTCTCCTGTTAATTATGATCTTATTTTGCACAGACAACCTGTCATTCAGCCTCCCGTAATGGATAGTTTCTATTTCAATTCTCCCTCCACCCTATTATCTTTTATAAAATTCAGCCGGGCCGGGTGATGGATTGATAAGGGACGGTCCCGGCGGGAGACGGCTCGCTCAGAATGGCTCTCACGCGCGCCCAACTTCTGTATCTTTTTAAATATTTCAGTTGTTTGAGATCTTTATTTCACATTTCGATTTCCTGTAGTACAGTAAATTTATCTTAGTCAACCAGTCAAGTTCTCTCCAAGCCTCTTATCTTATCCTCCTCTGTACAACTGAAAGCACCTACGTTATCTGTGCTGCCAATAAAGCCGGCTGTAGCAATCTGCTGATCGGGTGGCACCCGAGCCGAAAGGAGACCTTGGAAGCCCTGTGCTCATCACCAGCTGGAAGTTCATTGCTCAAACCTGGCACCGGCTCCTGCCAAGGTGAAATGCGTCTCCTGCTTGGCTGGAGAAGAAGCGCCCTGGGGCTGCCTGCAGATCTGAGGGATGGTGGGGGGCAAGGGCAGCTGCTCCCTGGGGCTGCAGTCCGAGGGATGCTGGTCCCCATCCCAGACACGGCCAAAGAGGCCGAGCTACGTCGTCGTCCTCCTCCTCCTGCTGCTCACCAGCACCTGCCGCCTCCCCAGCCTCCCCGAACTCTGCTCGGAAATGGCTGCAATGCCTGATTCCTTATCCCGATTATTCTGAAAGCAAATACTGGCCTCAGTTTTTAAGCGTATCATAAACCTGCACAACCACATCCTGATTTTATTGTTTATTGGCATGACCAGAAACAACACCAGAGCTTCCCTTGGGCTTGGGAGAAGTGGATTGGGCCCTGGGAGGGGCTCCTGGGTGACCCCAGCCAGCCACCAGCTACAGAAACCAGAGCTGGGGCTGACAAGAGCAGCACCGTGGCTATGCATGCAGGGCAGACCGAGAGGGTCTGGTTTCGGCATGCTCAGGGGAGTCCGAGCTCTGAACACCAGGGTGCCCTGCAAGAGCAGCACCACAGCACCGGGGCTGCCCGTGTCGGGGAAGGGGTTAAGGCAGCTTTTCCCGTGGCGCAGGCTGGCAGCTCTGCGGCTGTGCCGGGTGGCAGCCCTGCCAGCACGGAGCATCACACGGCATGGACAGCTGTGCAGAAGCCTCCACGTCACAGATGACATTTGAGAGCATATAAAAATCCCAAGACATGTGGCTCCTTTGTGGTCCCTCTGCCCAGCCCTCGCCTCCCTCCCCTGGCCTGGAAGGTCTCATGGGCAGCTCTGTGCAAAGGGACCAAACAAGGAGGACACAGTGCCAGGGACTCCACACTGAGCCTTCCCCTCCCTGCTGATGCCCGGAGAGGTTCGGCATCACCTCCGTCCCTGCAGCCCCACGGGGCAGCAGCCGCAAGGAAAAGCCCAGCTGGGGCGATTTGGGATGCCCTCAACAGAGCAGCTCCAACTGGGCTGCTCCCAGCAGAGAGGTCTGTGCCAGCCAGCAGCCCTGCCGAGGCCGCGGGCTGGCAGGCAGAGGTCATGAGCACAAGGACGTATTTTCCCCCGCTAGACCACAGAAGTTTAAATATCTCGACAGCAAGGAGCAGAGACAGCATCCTGCACTGCTGTGGGAAACCCCCTCCTAACAGCATCTTCATCGTCCCCGGGACAGGAGTTGGGAGCAATCAAATAAAAATAATAGTTAAAACCCCAACAAACAGGTAAAATAAAGTCGCCTTCTCGCTATTCCCACTTTGATGCCGGCAGCGCCGAGCTGCGATCAGGCAGCACCCCCTGGTGCCACCGCCGCTGCCCGGGGCTGGCCGGCTCCACTCGGGCTCTGCCCGTGGGGCACCCCACGCCGCAGGGAGAGGAGCTGGACCAGGCTGGGGTGGGGGACGGCAAACCAGCAAACCACCTGGCAAAACCTCAGCAAGCTGTAAGAGGAATTAAACCTTCTGTTTTCTCACACACAAACATATGCCCAGACGAATGCTTCAGAGAGGTGCAAACTGATGAATGTGATGAGGCAGGCAGACAAATCTTGCCTGCCCGACTCCGAGCACAAAACACACTGGTTTTGGACCATATCCATCCCGACTGCCAGGATCCAAGAGATCTAGGTGGTTTCCTTCCTGGGGAAGAAGTGGGTTATGGGTCCAGTGGTGCCAGCTCCCGCCTTGCTGGTTACAGCAAGACAAGGAGCTGGGGTCCTGTCCTCGCTGTGCCGCTGTGGTTGTCAGCAACCCATGCAATAGAACCGGGTCTTTTACCCAGATTAAAAAAAAAGAAAAGGATGCTCACACATCCTCTTACAGCATCACGGAGCTGCATGGGGCAAGTCTGCAAAGAGCGTACTGAAACCTGACTGTGGTTATAGGAAAAGAAACTGTTACTGTGTTTGTTGTACAGCGGTTTCTACACATTTCACGAAGATGTTTGTCACAGTGGGGAGAGGCAACCGGACTTCACTCTCAGTCTGCTGGTGGCTTCCCAGCCCCAACATGGCAGAAATGCAGAGAGAAAAACTGACCTCGTCCTAATCAACAGGCACCAACTAATAATTAATAAGGGAAGAAACCCGCCCTGACTCCCAGTGGGGAGCTGTAATCACCAAACTCCTGTCTCTGACTTGTTGGTCTCTGCCTTCGGACTCATAAGAAGGAGCATTTGGTCTTGTGCCAGCTGGGGCTGCAGCTCGCCGAAGCCACCCCAGGAGAAGGCTAACAAAAGGGCTCCCGCCTCGCTTGCCCGAGGAACTGCAAGTGCTTCTTGATACTCACTTTTGCTAAGAAAAAAGCTTTTTCAAAAAGAACACTCTAATCTTGCAGGCAATGCAATGCACAGCCTTTAATACTCACAATAAAAGAGAAGCTGAGAGAAAGAGAGGAGGTCTGTATCCCAGCCCCTGCTCCAGACTTTGTTCGATGCTCTTGTCTGTCATAAAGGCACCCTTCTGCCCAGCCTGCCCAGCAGCACCAGCTTTGGGGGTGACTTGAGTGAGTCCTCACGGACTCTTGGGAATACAGGACCAAGACCGAAAACTCCTTGCACACCAGCCAGCAGCCAAATGCAACTTTTAGGCAGGCTACACTCAAGCCAGCAGCCTGGAAGTGAGTTGCTCGCTAGCCTCTTACCAGCTCTTGGAGTGATTTTGTCCCCCGGGATCAAACGCAGCAGCAGGGCACCCAATAAATACGTCTGCAGCAGGGTGATTTATCTGTAGGGGAAGCCATGGAAATTCCCAAACCCTCTTAAATATCCGCTTTCTGGCTCTAAACAGTCAATAACTTGCCAACTGGGGAATGTATTTGTCTGCTCCCCTCCATATATTTTCTGCTTTTCATTATAATTTGCTAAATAATACATTACAATGAGTTAGTTATCACACTCGGCAGCTTCGTGATCCCCCCTCCATCCGGAGGAATTTCATCCATAAATCAGTCGCACAAACATCTGCTGGCATTGCTGCAGCGCCGAGCGCCTTTTCGTCCCGCGCGCCCAGCACCTGCCCCAGCTGGCTCCCAGGCTCTGCTGAGAGCCATCACCTGAATTAAACGGCATTTCTTTGCCCCAGGATGGCTGTGTCTCTCTTTTTTGCCCCTCTCCTTGTAGTCCTCCTCTGGACACCAGCCAAAGGGCAAAGGGGGAATAGAAATAATAAAAGACACAAACCCAGCAGATAAAGAAAGCGGAGGAGGAAGCTTTGCTGGGAGCTCCATTTCTCCCGCTCCTGCTGTTGGGGCTATATTGGTGGGAGAAGCAAAAGTGGCACCAAGAGGTAAATGAGAGTAAAATTCATTGAAATAAGGACTCTGAGGATGTAAAGGGACCCTGGGAGGGAGGCTGGGTATTTCTGGCCCTCGAGCGTGGGGCTCCTCCAGGAGATCACACAGCACATGCAGGGATTCAGAGGAAGCAGCTTTCCCAGTGAGGCCAGGCGAGTCCGGAGCTGCCCTGGCCGAGGCAGCATCAGCAGCATTGATGGCTGGGAGCCACCAGCCTGAGCTGAGCCTTTGGTGAACACGGCACATTTACCTGCTCATCTCATTTAACTTGGGAAGAGCTCAAGGATGCAACACCTCTATCAGCCTTGTATCTGGAGCATGCCCTGAAAAACGTGCTCTGTCCCAGCTCTCTGGGATCAGCCATCGAGGAGGTGCCGCACAGGGGCTGCTCCTCCACCCCTGCGCTAACCAGACAGGCAGCCTGTGCCAGTGGCTCTGGCTGTACAGACAGACCTCTACACCGCAGGACTGCACGGCGGCCACCGAGCACGCCTCTGCACGAGCCAAAACTTCTGCTGACCCCCAGGCACCACCCACACCGCATCCGAATCAGTAATCCAGAGAGAATGGTCCCGTCAGAGACCTTCTCACCCCGCATGCCATCGGACCTGACGTGCATCCGTCCTTACACCCCACTTTGCTTCATTTTGCAGATGGCAGCTACAGGAAGGGAGAGGCCAGCACTGTGAGTAGGACACGAGCCTAATCGTTCCTGGTCATGCCAGGTAGCTGACAAATGGGCTGAGACCTAACTGTTTCATTGTAGCGCTGCAAAGCTCACAGGCATTGCCAAAGGAGAAAAATCCTAGACACCTGTAAATATGTAAATACTTTAAATGCTCCTAAAAAGGGAGGAGTAAAGGGGCTGCTGGTTTACTCTTCTCTGTTTGATTTTCAAGGTGCAGGAGCTCCAGCCTGAGCACCTTGGAAGTGCCCACTTCACATGGTGGAGAAGCCACAAGGGAAAAATAATCTGGGGGCTTTAGGCTGCACTTCAGGCTCCTGCTGGCACGGCCCTCCCAGCCCTGCTGCCCTCCGAGCAAGGCCGGGCTGAAGCTGGTCTCCAGCTGAACCTGGTGTCTGCTGGTGCCGCTCATCACGTGCACACGTGAAGAAGAGGAGTTGTATTTGCCAGGATACTGCATCCAGAGGAAGCATTCTGCTGGTGCAGGACTGCAGCTCTCCTGCAGCAGGGCAGTACTCTGACAGCTCCCAGCCATGCGTTCCAGTGAATCTGATCATGTCCATTAACTCCTTGAGCACTCAGTTTTGAGCCTGCACCATCAGCTGGCAGGAGTCCCAGGAACAAGTCACGGGAACCCAGAATGGAGGATTTGAGCACGCAGCAATGGATCCAGCCGGCGCGACGGCTGTGCCAGCACCCAAGCTGGCACGCGAGCAGGTTTTCCCATCCACGGGACAGGCAGCCAGAGTCCAGGAGATGGCTGGCACAATGGCAGGCACGACATGAAGGGATGCAGACCCAATGGAGAGCCAGGAAGAGGGAAAAGTAATGCAGGGAATGGGAACTTGGCGCTGAGGCTGAGCCAACACCAGAGAATTGAAGTGTTTGCAAATGAACCAGCTGGCCAGAAGCAGTTGGAGCATCGCTGCGGTGCCACCCCAAGAGCCACGCTGGGCCAGGCAAAAGTGGCCATTTACAGAGCCAGGTACCGTCACCTGCCCTCCTGCATGCAGGTGTCATCAGGCGACTCTTGCAGCAACACCGGACGGTGGGCGAGGACAGTGCCTTGACAGCTTTTTGGCGCTCGGCTCCTGCAGCAGGTTGTGTAAGGGTCGCAGAAAGGTCCACAGCATGCAGGGAGCTGGTGGTTTTCCAGAGTGGGTGGCTGGGGAATTCCAGCCTGAGTCACGCAGCAGGAAAAAGAAATCAGTTTATTCAAATTAGCGTACTCCCTCCCCCAAACTTGTACAAGAGAAGGACTCCTTTCTCCCTCCACCTTGCAAAGTGATGCGGCACCAACCGTCTGCCCAGGTGCCCTCAGGACACAGCAAAGGATGTGTAAGTGCCCGCACGCGTATCACCTATAGCAAGGAGAGAAGCGAGCAGATGGGCACTCCTAATCCCCCCTCCGAACTCACACCCAGCCCAGGGAAAAGGGGAAATCTCTCACAGACTCCACTTATTTATTTACCAAGATCTCCTGGTGCTCTTGGGCAACAGTAGCAGTGTTTGGGTAATGGGACAAGAGGTGCCATCAAAACACCATTTACATTCTGGTAACGAGCGTGGGCCCCGGTTCTGAGCTCAGCCCTGCTGCACCAAGCGGTATCTGACTGCACCATGCAGTCAGCGCCTGGCAATTCTTGACCCATTATTATTACGAGCTCTTCTGATATAAAAAGGAAATGCAATTTGGGGATGGCGAGAGTGCATCTTCTATAATCAAATTTTTCCAGCTGAGCAGCAGTGGAACTGGCCTGTCAGGACACATCACCCTCTGCAGCAGCCGGGCTCTGCCCCCACTGCACCCCCAGCCCCCTCCACAGCCAACCAAACCGGACTCGCACCTAAACTGTTCAAAACAGCTGCTGCAGAGCGCCAGCAAATGCAGAGCACCCACCCTCCCATCCTGACCTCTCATGAACAAGCACTGGAGAAGTACAAGGCTGTCCCCTCGGCAGCGGTGCATCCCGCAGCAGCGCAGGGATTTTTATTAGACAAAAGCTGCTCTTGTCTCCCCGCAACCCAGAAAAAGGGAAGAAAGAAGAAACCAAGGTTTTAGCTCAAATCATATGTTCTCACGCCATTTTACCACCCGAGATGCTCAAAATGCTTTGGAAACCTTTTCTTTGAGCCATTGCCTTCCCACGCTATGCAGATCCCCTCAGAGAGGGCTGCGATCCCCAAACGGCTGTGCCCCATCCCACCCCCGGTACCCTCCCGATGCTCACGCAGCATCACTGAGGATTATCCCCTTGGTTGGCTCCAGCCCTGAAAGAGAGCGAGCCTCGCATGCAGGGGGTTGCACAAACCTCCCGCAAGGACGGATCCGGCAGGTGGGATGTGCATCCCCCCCACGAGCCTCGGCTTTTGATTATAACTTCTATCACTGCAGGAAAACCTGGTAAGTGGCCAGTGATGCACATGAGTGACAGCCGGGCACCTTATGAACCTCCAGACCTCCTTCTCCTGGTGAACGCGAGGTGAAGAGCTTGGCAAACGGCAGGTTTTCGTTGCTGGGAAATGAGAGATGGCCAGCGCTTGGCTTCAGTCCCAGCAGGGACACTAGGAGAGAAAAGTTATGATTCCTGAGGTTTAACCTTCCTTTTCAAGTCGCGGTACCCTACCTTTGAAGCAAATTGCTTTGCAAATACTGATTAATTTAACTTTACAACATCCATCTTAAACAAACAGTATCTTGGCTTACAGATGGGGAAATCAAGGCACGGAAGGGAAAAAAAAAAAAAGCTGAACCAGGAACAAAACCCTCTCTCTGTGCTTTAACTACAAAATCATCTTTCCTCATTAGCAGCTAATCAGAACTACCAGAGGGGAAGAGATTACAGACAGGGTGGAGAGGGGAGTAACTGAAAGAAATACAGACATCAAAACAGATTTTCATTTATTTACTCATTCATCACAGTGAGTCACAGGCTTCGAGTTCATTCGAGTCTGCATTACCTTTGCAGGATTTTGGGATGCTGTCTCCAAAATCTAAAAAGTTAATAGGCCACAGCCACGCACTGTCTCAGGAAGGAGAAAATCTGCAGTTTGGGTTGGTCCCGGGAAGTCTGATATTGCTTTGCCTGCTAGATTATAAGAAACCACTAATCTTCCCTCGCCAGCCTCCTAATCTTTATGGGAACCCAGGTACCTTATCTGAAACTTGCTTATGGAAAAGCACCCCAGCTTGCATGGCAGTAGCTTGGGCAATGGTTTGTAGCGGCTCTTGGACCTGGGGAACGGCAGGCGGGGAGCGAAGGTGGGTTTTGGCACCCTGCTGAGCTGGCCAGCTGCCGTGCCACAGCCGGCGCAGGGTGCCCCGTGCCACGCCAGCCAGCGGTGCTGCCGACGGGAACAAATCCGCCGGCATGGGAGCAGTTTGGTGAAGGCCAACACAGATAACAAACATCTGATGTTTGTTCTTTATCTCAGCCGCATCTGGGCTGAGCAGCTCCAGAATGAGAGGGTCCAGCTGGGCTCAGGGTCCCGGGGCAGAGCCCACACGTCCCTTCTGCTCCTCTGAATGTGTCTATGCACACTCCTACCCACCTTCGTATATTTAGACACCAAAATAAACCATCAGTGTGGGGGCTTTTTTTTTCTCCCCATTTTCGCCCAAAACTGATTTGCAAGAAGCCAAGTGTTTTATTTATTGCAGGCAGAGAACGTCTCATCTTCAAACTTCCCTTTCTCTCCTTATTTCACCCTGACTTTCCAGAAATGAGGAGACAGACAGGGTCCACGATTTATTCATCTAACCACAACTCACAGCCACCGTGCCAGGCTGGCTCCGAGGTCTCTGGAGGGGACAAGCCTCCGTAACTTGCACCAGCCTTGGGATGCTTGAACAGGTCGCTACCTGCACAGCGCATTTCCTCTGGCATTTCCAGCTTTGCGCACGAGCCCACGCTGGGAAATGAGGAACATATTTTTAAATAAGAGGAGGAAATGGTGTCTTTGTGTCAGGCAAGTGGAAGAAATCCAGGACCAAGAGACTGCAGAGCCTTTCCACTTCAGACAGCAGGTGCTCTCCAAGATGTGGTTATGGCAACAAAATAAATGATGGATAATTGCTTTTGTGACAACTTGCCAATTAAATTAGACTCAGCAGAATAACATAATGACAATTTGTTATGCTCTGGTGGGCACTAACACACCAATCATAATTAAATGCTATGACTGAAATAGAATGCTGCTGTACACAGGAATATATAACCCCAATTCCCTCCCAGTGAAACATTATAGGTTCAGACTTGATTTCAATTTCTGGAGGATAATAGCATTAGCGCACATCAGAATGAGCTTGCAATATGCATACAGGCAGCAGCAGCACAGGGAGACAGACAGAGCCAAGGACAGCTGAGCCGCTGGGACTCCTGGGGGGACCCTCCCCAGCATCTCTGATGCTCCATGTTTCAACGCAGTGGGGGACATCCGAAATCACTGCCATGTCCCAGGAAGATTTCAAATCCCCAGCCTGCGGGAGCCAGCCCTGCTGCCGGCACCGGGGCGAGAGCTCGCCGGGACGGGGCAAGAGGGGGTTTCTCGCGGCTGCGCATCGCACTCTGCCAGCAAAGCCCTTGCGCTCCTGAGCAGTCCCCTCGCAGCCTGGACTGAGCCATGAGGACACGATACAGCTTGCCCTTCCTTGAATTATTATTAAAATGTTCATTAGAATAAAATGTATCTGCAGCACCCAACAGTGCACTTGCCCCACAGCCAGGGTCCCTCTGGGGCTCAGCCCTTCAAGCTGACCCGGCCACACACAAGCCAGTTAGCCAAACTGTCAGTGGTTTGCATCAACTGATCAAAAAACTGGACAAGGAGCGGGTCAGGTCCTGCAAGTACTTAAAATTTACTGGTAAAACAGCAGCCAGCTTCTTCACCCCAAGCCACCACTGAGCTCAACTTACTGTTCTCGCAGGGATGGTCTGACCCTCGTGCTGTTCCTCCCTCCTGCCCTGCCCAGGGTTATTGTCCTTCTTCTTATTCATCCTACACTGCTGGGCCAGGAATTACTATTACATGGGCATTTCTGGTGCTGGCAGAAGCAAAACACTAAAGAGCGCACCAATCACAACTGTTAAAAAAGCGTTCATTTANGAAAGCTGAAGCCACCTGTGTGCCATCCCCTCTCCCGGCATGGAAATTCAACACATTGCAACCTGCAGCGCTCCCAGAGCAGACAGTGCCTTGCTCCGATGCCACATACATTTTCCTGACAAATGACTGTAAAATGCCCGGTGTGTCTGCCTGGCCACCCCAACAGCCCTAAGGAACGGCAGCTGCAGAGCCCCATCGCGGCAGGCTGCTCCTCAGGAAAGCAGCACCAAACCCTGCTCCTTTAGGAGAGCCAGCAATTTACTCAAATAAAAGCTTTCTAAATTCAGGTGATGCAAAGAAGACTATTGCCTTGATTCAAGTGCCAAGCAATGAGGCTGCCTCGTCCCTGGGTTGCAAAGGCCATCATACTCCTTGGTAGGTCTCAGCATATCTTTTCTCAGGTGTTTTATAATAAGGCAAGTATAAAAACACAATAAATTCAAGCAAAGGTCCTAACAGATACAGATTTCTGGAATATTCCAAAGCCCAAAATGGGGCAGATTTGAAGACCAAATGCGTGTGTGCGAGTGCATGTGCAGGCAAGGGTGGGCAGAGGTAAATCACAGAAGAATACTACAGTGCGGCAACATCAACGTTTTAATACCTTACTTGAAGCCACATTTTTTAAAACATGAAATGCTTTATTACCTGCCTTGATGAAGCCTGGCACTAGCAATGTCAGATCACTTGGTTTTCCAGCAAACCTGATGAATTATTTTGCCTGCTCCAGACATAAGACCTGATCCTATTAAATCCCGAGTTCCCCTGCCCTCAACAGCAGATAATCTGCTCACACATGACCAACAGTGTGGTCAGAGATGTGTTACAGCACAGTAACACGTGCTCGGCCCTGCTGCGCAGCCACCCTGCTGAAGGGGTGGTGGATCGCTGCAGGGGGCAGCTGCCTTCCGATTAAAACAGTGCCCAGGCTCAGGGCCCGGTCCTACAGTCCTGAACTGTGGGACCAAAGGCGTCCACTCCAGTGGGACACATCCTGCATACAAGCACTGACACCGTTTGGTAAAGCACCAGTCTGAATAATGCTATGGCATCCCTAGGAACTTTCTTTCCGATCATTTGTTGCACCAATATACCTGCATCATTTGCTGCCTCTTTAGTGATTTACCATCAGTGCAGGACCTGTTTGCAACACACCACTAGACGAGATGCCGTTGTCCAGGGTCAGAAGCAGCCCTGAGTGACAGCCCCCCTAAATTTCCAAATGGGCAGAGGCTTCCCCTCCCAGCGCTTTGGACAAACACTGCAGCTGCAGCTCAGCTGCTTTGCCGGTTTTATTGCTAACACTCCTGGGGCAAGCTAACCTGGGCATCGGTGCACAAGTGGGCTAATCACAAAAGGAGCAGACTTTGGAATCAAGACTTCTAGATCCTACAATGGGACCCGCTAGAGAGCAGGCAGAGTTCTTCATCCTAAAATTTTCAGGTGAGGCCCACAATTTTAGGAATTGACCTTGGAAAACCTTCAACCTGGCTTTCAGAGCTGTAGAAGGGGTTACCGACTGTGATTGTCTTGTCTTTTTGATCCCTCAAGGAGTAAGGAACCTTGTAACTGATACTTTGGTATTTATCGTCACTTAAAAATAGCCTGGCAATCAGAGAGAGGAACTGCTACACACACCACTCATCTTGCAGCAGGAAGGAGGTCAGCAATTTAGCCCAGAAAAGGTCATACGGCCGCTCCGTAACGGGGTGTAGGATTGCAAGACAGCGAAAGCTTCGCTCCAGTCATTAGCAAGTGTTACAATGGCAGAGGACAGGTTTGCCCAGGCATAAGGAAATTACTCCACTGCACCAGCCGCCCCGCGAAGACAAAGGGCAAGCGGCAAGGTCACATCTGTGTCCTTTGCCTACAGACCCCAGGAGCAGCCTTTGCCTTCCCCAGCACGGGCAGCGGGCAAGCAGCGGGCAGGACCGGGGGCCAGCGCTGGGTTTCCCCGCACCCTGGGGCTCTGCCCCCCGGCCCCAGTTCCCTCGGTGCCCCCTGTATCCCACCAGCTGCACATCCCGCTCGCTCCCAGAGGAAACCGAGATTTCTTTTCAAATATTTTTGGTGGAAGCTCGGACTTCTCCCCACGTTAGCATCAGCGAGGCTGACGTTACCATCGCACACATTCGTCACGGTGCTCGGTGCCGGCTCCGCTCCGGCCAGGCAGCGCGGGGTGGGAGCAAACCCCCCCGCCGCGACACGGGAGGGTCCCACGGGAGGGTCCCACGGGAGGGTCCCCATCACGGCTCGCCCCTCCCTCCCGCTGCGTGCGGCANGGCCGGGGCCGGGCTGAGCGCTCCCGGGTCGCTCCCAGCCGAGCTCCCCGGCAAACCCTCCTCCCGCCAAGCTGCTGACCTTTTGCTGGCGGCTGGAGGGTAAATGCTTGATAAATAATAGATAGCTCACCCCAGGCTCTTCCTCAAACCTTTTAATTAAAGGAGCTGAGTTACCCAGAGGTCGGGGTGATTGGCATTTCAATCCCAGCAAACGCATCCATCAACCGACCACAGAACTCTGGTCTTAATTGTGTTTTCTCCTAATTGCACCAAATACTTAACTTCACGTCCTTTACCCCATAGGTTCCCCGTTACCCACCGGCCGTAACAAACCCACAGCGCAGAACATCTCTAACCGCTTCTCCAGACACCCCACCGCTGCAGTCAGTCAACAACCTGCCCGAGCCCCAAAAGCTGGCTCTGCCCCACCAGCTTCCAAGAAATAATTTCCTGATTTACACCATGTGAGGGCTCCCACCCTCCCACACCGCACCTGTGTGCTCCCTTATATATTTTCAGGTTTTCCTGAAAGCATCTGCTTCAGAATAACAGCATACACGTGTGTCAATGAAGCATGCAACTGCAAGTACTCTGCCGCTTTATACAGGAGTTTGGCAAAGCATGGAGCACAACTACACCCTCCCATCCGACAGCCAGGTTACACCGCTGCTGCACGTATCCAAGTTTCTTTGCGCTTTGTAAGTCACAGCTTGGCTTACTGGGCATGCCAGGTTTGGGCTATGAACAGAAGGGCAAGTTGCAATAAACCTCTCGCATGTGATCATGAAAACTAATGGTTAAGAAGCTGGCCAGTCGCCATCATTTCAGATGTAGAAGGGGAATTAAAAAACATGAGGGGTCTCTTACTCCCACCCCTCAGGCCACAGCTGCACATGCAGGTAAATCCAACGGCTCCCCAGCCGAGCCCATTGCAGAATGGCTGGTCCAGCTGGGAGTGCTCTGCCCGAGAGAGTCACCCCAGTGACTTTTTCCAACACAAAATAAAAGAGAAAATTAATTCCAACTTTCTTCTTGTCTGCTCTGCACAGAAACTCACTCAGGGCACACTGCAAAGCTGCTGCTCTAGTCTGTGTTCTAAATTTAACATGTTATTGCTCAAAATGCTTCAGATGACTAAGGGAAGACACAGCCAAGCCCAGTAAAGATGCAAGGATGAAGCTAGTTACAGCAGATGATAGAGGAAAAAGCTCTTTAAGTAATGTTGGCAATTTTTTAGAGAAGTGACAACAAACAGGAGACCACCGAGCTGTGAATGAAGCTACTGAGAAATCTCTCATGCATTATTGCATTCAACTTCATAGCACTTCTCCTTTTAAAGTACTTCCATTTGCAATTTTTGGCAAGCTAAGAGCATCATCAACAGTTAAAAATGCAAAACAGGATGCTCAAAATAAAATTTTTACCTCTGTAAAAATCCACGAAAGCCAAAGGCACAAAGCTGCAGCGTGGGAGACACAGAGCTGTTGGTCTCTCTTCCCTTGGGCTGGCGATAATCATTTGGCCCAAGCAAGAAAACCAGGCACAAGGAGGGAAATTCACATCCCAGCTGCCAGGGATTTCCTAAGGAGGGCAGCTCGCCTTGGTCCTCAGCCAAACGGGCAACTGTTGCGATTGAGGGAAACCCCCATCCAAAGGCTGGCTGCAGATGAGCAAAGGGCTTGCTACGATTTACCCTCAGTTCGTGTCTCCTCTCCAGTGCTGTTTCAGGCTGAACCCCATTTTAATGCATTTTTGCCATCTGTTTATATTAATATTTCTCCTACCCTCAACCCAGCACAGTGGTTCCGAAATTTGGATACTGGAGGTGGGTGCATCCATTATATTCACCTCTGTAAGGGGCTGCTAGGTATGGATTTAGTGAGTCAGGCAGTAATTCCTGCTCCACGTGGAAGAACCTTGCTCAGGCGGGCGTATGTGCCACCAAGGTCAGGTCTGGAAACAGATCCTCCAGAGCTTACAACTACAGCAGTGCTAAGACAGAGGGCTTTGCTCTTTGTAATAAAATCTTGCACTCCTCTAGCATTACAGAGCAGAATTAGGAATAAAGTATGACCTTCCAAGGATAACTGAGTAATTCTACCATAATTACACTGCTACCAGGAAGTGAATCAAGCCACACAAAACTGAACCACGGGCATTTTTAAATGCTCCTTTTTACTGCCATACAACACAGGTTCATAAGAGAGTTTTCTTGCATCACCCGGAGCAGCAGCGTCACAAAATTGCGTTGCAGAGAACGCATCTGGGAGGTAGGTACAAAACCAAAAGAAAATCCCCCCCTTGTCCTTGTAAGGGAGAGCCAGACAAGGAGGGAGAGAAGAGGTTTGTTTGACATGACTTACACCTGTTTGTTTGTGGTGGTGGTTGTTTGTTTGTTTAAAACCAAAACAAAAAAAAAACCCAAACAAAAAAGGGGAAAAAAAAAGTAATTGTTTTTCATATAGCCCAAAGCCAAAATCTTTAATAAAAAACAAGCGAAGCCCTGGAGTTTGCAGGCACGGGAAGAATGTAATTCTTATCAGCTCCGAATCCTAGTAAGATTGATTGTTATTTTCTTACATTGCTCTATGCCAAAGTTTCCGTGACTATTTCTGTAACAGCACTCAACTTTCTCTTCAGCAAACAGCTGTAACATTGCATCTTTCACACTTCTGAGGTGACCAATTTCATTAAGAGCCACAAAGAAACTGCAAAAGTCCAAACTACCTGGTATTGTTATAGTTTATCGTATTCTGAATTTAAGCAAATGATGGACTAGGAAGAGCATATTATCACATTTATATAAATAGCAACTCTTCTCAATTAGCTATAAAAAGGTGACACTTCAGACGGCTGTTACAACGCGTCAGGTATCTGCCATTTCAACAGCAAGACTGTCGCAAGGCCTGTACCGTCACGTGCAAGAAGAAACATCTTTACTACTGGAAATAAGACACCTGAAGAGACAGAACTTCCAATTTTTAAAGAAAATGTTTAATTTTCCACTTTTATACTCGTATTTTCCAACTCACAATTTGAGATAACATTCTTGAACCTCAAAAAAGGGGATTATCATCTCCAATCTTACAAATGGGGAGATGGAAGAACAAGAATGCGTGTCCCACGCATGATCACAGAAGGCACTAGAGCCAGATAACTGAGGCATATTCCCCCTAAGAAAATGTCTCATAACCATGAGATTGTGGAGGCAGAAATGCTGGCTCCTGAGCAGGTGATTGCCTCAGCCAGGGCACATCCTGCAGCTGAGTGTTACAGGACAGCAGCACAGCTGTTAGGAGGGTAAGGGATTCTCCTTCTGCGTTTCCGCCAACTCTGGCGTCTGCTCCTCCTGATTTTTCTTCTTTTCCTGTATCTCTTCCAACACAGTTTGAAGCTGCAGGTGTAACACAGAATCCCTGGTTTCAACATTCTGATGATCCTGCTGTGCTACCTACAATTAAAAGACAGACTATCTCCAAAAAACAGCGTCATAAAAAGTTTCTGTCAAAGTGTGACTGCAGACCAATAGAAAGCAACAGCCCCAGTTTGTATGTCCAAAAAAAGCTGATAGAAAAGTTCTAATTCATGCTTAGATTATTGTGAAGGTGCAGTACAGTGTCAAGATATCACCAGGGCAAGAAATTTAAAATGAAACTGACCTCAAGCTAAAAGATGAAAAAGTTAGTGATTTCATCTTTTCACATGCTCATTGGACAGTGCATTTTAAGCAGAACCAATTTCTGTTCCTCTCCAGCCTCTTTTATTGGGGAAAGCACTATGGACGCTCGGCCCAGAGATCACGGGATAACGAGGCAAATGAAGAGCATATTACAAAAGGGAATAATAAATTAATTTAGCTAACGGAGTTTAAAACTGCAGCATTTATAAACAGCTCTTCTCCCTTCTTCCTGAGGGTGCTCAACTGAAAGGAGAGCATTCTCAGGAGAAATGCTAACCAGTTAGTCATGAACAAGGTAAAAGATTTCTAACTATCACAGAGCAGCCATGTTTTACTCTACCCAACATGCTGTTCTAGAAGCATCTTCAGTTTGATTTTTTACCCCAGTTTTTGTTAAGAGTTACATGACAATTGCTTGAAGTAACAAGGAAGTAGACTCCACATGCCCAGGAGCCATTTCCCTTCTGGTACATCAGGGAAAACAAAAAGCAGTGGCAGGACACTGTGGACAGTTGTTTTGGACAGTTATTTTCTTGGCAAAAATATAAGTAAAAAATCCCCAGACTACAAAACTTTATTACAGTACTTTAAAAAAAAAAAAAAAACCCAAACACCAACAAAACAAAAAGTAAAAAAAAAACCTGCAAGATTTATGCAAAAATTTTCCAGTTCAGGATCAAGATTGAAGAACAAGAGTGAGAGTGCATTAGGCTACTTAACTATCAAAAAGGGATGGAAAAGTGTGTTAGTTATCTTCAAACCACAAGAGGTTCTAATTTACCCCCTACTACCTTAGAGAGATAACACGTATTCAGTAATACATATACATTCTTCCAAATGGTTTATAGAGACACACCGACGGATAATTTGAAAGCACTGAAGACTTAAGTCTTTCATCACCAAGACAAGCAGATCTCTTTTCTGTCCCCCAAGAAGTACCTTAACCTTGGCCAGTCATGTTCATGACTAACAGAAAAGTTCACTCTGCACAGCAAAGACATTTTATTACAACCATCAGGTGCATGACTGTCTTGCTGAGAATTTAATTCGGACTAACTCAATATTAATGGCCTGGAAGTGAAGTTTTCTGAATCTACTGGCCAAGTAACTCTGTGGATACTTAATACTTACTTTATCTGTTCCTCTTCTCTGTAAAATTATCCCGCTGGCTAAAAGGGCTTTTCCTGTTTCTTCAAACAATTTTTCCTCTTCAATTTTTCCTTCTTCTTTCAGTTCATTGAATTTCTCAACAAACCTAGATTTCAAGATTGTATTTTTACTCTCATAAATAACGTTTTGGTTCACTGACTTAAGAAGAGAAAAGGTCAAGTTTCAGAAATACTTCTAGTTTAATTATAAATAAATCTTACCTCTGGCAAGTAGATTTGTAGTTTGATTGCGACAGGTCGAAAGGTCTTGGACCACTGCCATAAATTCTGTAAAATCTCCTATTCAAAAAAATAAGAGTTTCATTTTTCAAACCACCAAAAAGGGATATGGCTCGCAGTAAATAAACAACACCGGAGTCAGTTAATTTAGGCCACGACAAAAAACAGTCACACATCTATTTCTCCCTTTTCCATTAGCTATTATGTTATACAGAGATATTCCTTCCAGAATTTTTTAACTGTTTTAATAAATTCTAGTTAATCTTTGCCACCACCGGTGAGTCAGAGGAGCACTCTCACTCCCTCACGGAGAGTTTGAGTTAGCCCACCCTGGCCACCCAACACGGCTTACAGGAGTTCGGTGCTGTGCAGGCGCCTGCCTTTTCTATTGCGAATGAGCCTCCACCTGAAGCGACGCCTTTTGCACCTCTGCCAGCAATTATAAATACATGGAAGATAACACGGTAGAAACGTGTAATGCCGTTTCTCTGTGATATAAACAAGCAGAGAAAACGCCGCTTGGAGGACCAGTGACAAGAAGGGCAGCTGTATTCCCTCCGCAGGGCTAGCCACAAGGGGCAGAGGAACGTCTCCGGCGAACGGCGGAGCTCAGGCACCCCTCGGCGGCCATCCAGGGAGGGAAAGCGGTAACTCACGCTCGCACTTCGTCCTCCTGGTAGAAGATGGGAGGGACGACATCCTTCACCTTGCCGTAGCGCGGCCGCGGCACGCGGTAAACGGGCTCCCTCAGCGGGGGGAAGGCAGCGTAGACGTCGAACCACAGCGGCTTCTCGATCACCCCGATGCGGAGCAGGTTCCGGGTCCTGCCGGGGGAGAGGAGCGGCGGGGGGAGCTCAGGGGACACCCGCACAGCCCCGGCCTGGCGCCTCCCTCCCGGGGGACCGCGGGCCTCCCGGCTCGCCCCCCCCAGCGCCCTCC
>WAAD01021036.1:474136-503789 GCA_013389945.1 Fregata magnificens | reverse complement strand
GGCCCCGGCTGAGCAGCGCAGCCCTCCCGCCTCCCTTGCAGCCCGGCCGTGGCTTGCGGGGAGGCTGAGGGATACGGGGACAGGGCCGGGAGCCCCTTCCCTGGGGCTTGTCTGCCCTCAGGGGATGGCGGGGCCGGGCCCCTCCGGGCGGGAAGGCCGCCCTCACCCGCCTCAGCCCCAGCACGGGCGGGACCGGGAGTCCCAAGGCCCGTGGAAAGCCTCGTCTCCTCAGGAGGCCTCTGCTGCCATGTCGTGCACTTGAGGAGACGAAGGCGGCGGCAGCACAGGGACCCCCCAGCCCGGGCCTTGCCCCCACCGAGGGCTCGGGTCTGTCCCCAGCCGGGGGGTCTGTCCAGCACCCCGCCGTGCCCACGTCGGCTTCCCCCCGAGCGGCTCAGGGAAGCCGGTGCCGCAGGAGAGCAGGGGCCGGGGAGCGCTGGGCCTGACCCCGGCAGCCACCGCTAAAACCCTCGCCTTCGTCCCCAGCCCAGCCTTCGGACACACTCGCACCACCAGCAGCTCTGAGCATCCATCCTCTGCTTCCAAATAATCCCTGCTCCTCCGGGGCCGGAGCGCAGCTTGGGGGGGCGTGAGGGGGTGCCGCAGCAGGGTTTGGGGTTGCAGCCCTGCAGGAGGTGCTGTGGATAGGCAAAAAGGAAGGGCCGTGTCCAAAAATAGGTCCAGGGTCCTCCTCAGCACCAACCCTGGAATAAGATGACACCATTTGTGCTTCCCTAAAGCCCCCCCGGCCTTAGGGCTGTGAGCGCCAGCAAACCAAGAGGGCGGATAAACGCCAGCCGCAAAGGCAGCAGTTGTCGCCCCATGACGCTCGCTGAACATGTGCAGACCCTGGCAGGGCGGCCTGGCTGCCGTCTCCGGTTTCTGACGGAGCCGTTGGGGCTGCCCCGCTGCCGGCCTCGGCTGACTGCTGCAGGTGACAGGGGAGGACAGCTGCCCTGGATGAGGGACACGGTCCCAAGGAAAGGAGGAGCTGCTGTCGCCCACGCTGGCCGGTCCCACGAGGAGGGGACGCATCAGAGATTGCCGTTGCATGCCGTGCCTGCGCCTCCTCAGTGAACTCATTTCTCTCCGTACGGCAGGAATGACATCCCCAGAGGCCGGGGCTCATCTTCTCCACCCATGGCACTTTACGTCTGCCCTGTCTGCTGTCCCCCAAGCTGAGCACTGCTATGTCCCCATGGCAGCCAAGGAGCTTGGGGACCAGTGGTAACACCGGGCTGCAAACCATCACCAGCAGCGGGATGCAGGGAGGATCAGTCTCGCCCCAGTTGCCTTTTGGTGTTGGGTCTCACCCAGACGGAGAGTGAATGGTGGGATTTGCCGCCACGGTTTGCACAAGCCCTGTCCGGGGGTTGCACCGTGGCCTGATCCTGCCCTGGGCAGCCCCAGCACTGCTTGCTGGGCCCAGGAGGTGGCAGCAGATGGTGCCTGGGTGCCCAGCACAGAGCCCCAGTCTGTATTTTTTACCTTGATTTATAAAATCCAGCAGCTACACCCAGGCTATTTGCCCTGTGTAAACAGCCTTCCCCCAGTCAGCGTTTCCACCAACCTGACCTGGGAGACGTGCGTGGCAGCCAGCGATGCCTGGTCACTAGGGTGCAGCCCTTAGCTTGGGAATGAGCTGATGGGAAAAAAAAAATACATCCCTCCTTCCATCTTCCAGCCTTGGGAAGGAAGGGGGCAGTAAATTTCCACCACAGACTGACGGCCAGCAGGTACTCCATGCCGGTCTAAAACACCTCTAGCATTCATCGTAATCTGACCACAGTTTTCAGTCCTGGGCTTTTCTCAGCTGCTGCTTTTCTTAAAACACAGTTTTGAAAGAAAAACCCTTGCCCCCGTAAAGCAAAAGAATTCAAAAGGGAGTTGCTGGGACCGCTCCAGGGCTGCATCTGAGCTGCTCAAAGGACTGGGCAGGCCCTGGTCTTTTCAGCTCTTTGAAAAAGCCCTGGCTCCCCTGCGGGCTCGTGACAGCTTGCTTGGCTGCCGCAGGAAGGCAACATCCAGGGTTTCTCCAGCATTTCGATGCTTTTGACATTTAAGGCAAGAATGCCTTGACTTTTTCCAGCGTCTTCTTTCACAGGGAAGGTTTCCAAGCCACACGTGAGGCTGGGGAGCTCTAATCCTGCCAGCAACCGAAAGCTGCTCCCGGACAGCTGGTGCAGGGCAAGCAGACTCTGGCCCTGTCCCTTGCGAGCATACAGCGCCATCCCTGCAAGCAAGGGGGATGCTCTGCGTGCCCTCCGGTCCTGCCGCTGCTGCCCAGGGCTGCCCACGAAACACCATGCCCCACAGCCTCTGCAGCTCCCCACCACCGGGAAATAACCCTCCTCCTGCGAGTCACAGGCTGCCCATGGCAAGGGGAGGTGGAGGTGTAGAGCGGTCCCCGTGGTTCACAGCCCCTCTGGTGAGACACTGCCTTTCTAAGGCTGCCTGGGGGCTATTTCTCACGGATGGCACAGCCTGGACAGGCCAAAAGTCCTGCTCTTCCCCAAAATGAAGGATTTGAAATCAAGGTTTTGGGTGCTGGCTGGGGACACAAGGGCCAGCTCCTGTAAGTGGGGCTTGACGGGCACCTGCCCTTCCCTGGCAGAGACACTCGCTCACTTTTGGGTCCATGTACTGCTTTTTGAGCCTCCAAGGAGTTTCTCACCAAACGTTTTCCTCCCCCAGCCTGTTGCAGGGAATGTGAAAGGAAGGGGAAGCCAAGTCCAGTGCCAAGCAGGCAAATCCCCTATAGGAGTGGTGCTGGGACCAGCCCCTTTGGGAGCATTTCCATCAACGCTGTCCAGCTCTGCGCTCTCCAACTTTGCAGACCCGGTGATCCCACCAGCTTGGCACGGTGCAGAACCGTGCAGGGCTGCAGATGAATAACACGTATTTCAGAAATAATTCATATAATGTATTTCCATTCCACCAGGAGACAACGCGAAGCAGCCAGACTGCCTGCTTGACAGACACGGAGGAGTTGCTGTGTGATAGCTAATGAAACAGTTTAAAGAAAACTCACACGCCCCATCCCCGAGAGGCTTGTTATTTTCAGAATGAAGCGGGTAAGCCACAGCATTTTTCCTTTTCCGCTCTTTCCTGAAAGGCAGGTCCCCACACGTGCAGCTGGCCATGGGCGTGCTGGGAGCTTGCACAGGGACCCACAAGCACACTCCCCCACCCCCCCAGCGTGGGTTGAGGGTTCTGCTCCCCAACACACTTGGTGCCAGGACGGTTTCCCCGGTGCAGAGCCCACCCTTGCAGCCTCTGACCCCAGTGGAGCCCTTGGCGTTGGACCCCAGCTGAAATCCCAGCATGGGGATGGCAGAGGGGAGTGGTGGGTGCCTCACATGCCCACTGTGCTTTGGGGTGGCGTTGCTTTGCCTGCCAAGGTGAAGCGGGGAGGAACGGGGATGGGGCGTCCTCAAAGCATCCTCACCTGGGCCAGGGCTTTCCCTGAGTCCTGGGCTCTCGCTGCTGCTTGCTCACTGTGAGCTCATGGTGCTCTTCTCACACTCTCCCACAACAGGCACTGGAGGGGACCTGCTCCTGAACCAAACATCCTGCTGCGTGGAAGCAGGAATTGCTCCTGGATGGAGACAGCAGCTCACCTGCGATGGGTATCCCACAGCACTCGCTTTCTCGAGAAAATTGTCGGATGCAAATTCTGCACTGACATGAGCAGGGAGGCAACAAGCCAGGGTGGCTTTAGGGCATCTGCAGCCAGGAGGGGTACAGCTAGAGCTGGGCTAGAGCTGGCATTTCCCTCCCCACCCCAATTTCCTTCTTCTTCCCCCTGTAAAGAAATGAGAGCAAAAAAGCAAAATACACCCAAGTGTTAAGAGTACAACAGGACTTTATTATATGAATTACTATTAAACATCTTTAAGAAAAAAATCACTTATGGAAATAAATTCTAAAATAGCAACACTCACAAATGTCACAGATTTTTTTGTTTTGTTTTGTTCGTTTTAAACCATTTTGTATAGAAGTGATACAAACGTCACTGAGAATTGTACATTTTTATGTAAGAAATGCATTTTGGCTTCCAAGCCAGTTTTAGTGGCCTTTCTACTCATTAGACCTGTTTTTGTTTTTTTAAAGGACATAAAAATAATCACTCTTCATCCTCCGTTAAAATGATGCTTTGTGCCTCCAAGATATTTTGAAATGGCTACAGAGTGACATCATTCAGAGAGGCTTTGCCATCATTCAGAGAGGCTTTGCCTAGCCTAGGATATTTAAGGGTAAGTTGTTAGACCATGTTAGCAAAGACATCCCCAAGCCCCCGCGAAGCATACGCTGCCAGCCCACTGCCAACCCTCTGTGCTCATGGGTGCGGTGCCCACTTTCGGTGCAGGACCCTTCATGGTTAGTGCATGTTGCTGGACCCACCCAACACAAACCCTTTGTTGGCAGGGCAGACAGAGCCAGTGAGGCCAGGGGGTTCACACCCGCTGTGTGCAGGAGGTTGCACAGTGACGCCCATCTGCTCCCCACGTCCCCCCCACTCCAGCTCACAGCCCCCAGGCTGCCCTTCCTCTCCCCGTTTTCTCACAGGACAGCCCTGCTCCCCAGCAGGCAGCCCTGCGCAGGCTCCGTCGGGTCCTGGGTAGCATTGCAGGGAGCAGAGGATGCCGGATGCCTTGGGGACATGCTCAGCCAGACCAGCCCAAAGTGAAAGCAGAGGCAGCCTGCTGTCTCCGAGCTCCTCTCCACCAGCAAACTACGGCTGGGTTACAAAGATGACTCGGAGGCAACGTGTCAACTAACATGCAGGCTGAGCAGACAGGGGAGAGGAGGAACAGCGGCATTTACCACTACGCCACTTGCTGCTGTTAAAACCAGCGGTTCCAGCAGGACTGACCTGTGACGTGATGTGAAATGTGGCTTGCCCAGCGCTAGACTGCCAAAGAGAGCTCAACACGATCCTCCACAGCCACGGCACAACGCAGCCCGTCCTCCAGCAAGGACAAGGAGCACAGCAAACCCTCCAAGGGCTCGGCAGCAGGAAGACATGCTGCAAGCGCCTAGGCACAAGTGCTTCACTGCTTCTCCTCCCCGCACGCCAGACCAGCCCTCCAGTAACAACCTCCTCGGCTGGGAGAAGCAGAATTTCCTTCCTGCAAGAGCCCGAGCTCCTGCCCGACTGCCTGTCAAGTGCTTCCTGCATTCATGGAAACTTTGCTGAACGTTAAGCCCTCAGTAGCTAAGAGGCGCTGGAACATTGACAAGCTGATCCGGTTCCAAGCTTGATTTTCTTCCAAATATGCAGAGAGCTGCTTTGGACTGGGAGGGAGTAACAGCAGCCTCCTATGGACCCCAGAGCCAGCGGAGGGTTAGAAAAGGAGCCCCTTCTCTCTCTCCACCAGTCTCAGGCTGGGAATAAAAGTCCCACCCAGGGACTAAAGGACCTTCTGTTCCCAGTGGCAAAGCCCCAGCTTCACACTTATCCCCTTGCACCTGCAGACGTGCTTGCACCCCAAGCCAGGCGGGGACACACACCCCTCCAGACACCCATCTTACCCCGCACGGTGCAGAGCAGCCCGGTGCAAAGCATGCTGTGCCTCTCCAGCACCTCCCTCCACCCAACCACCGGGCACGCAGCAGGGAGCAGGGCGGGCTGGGAGCCTGCATCAAGGCAAGGCCAGCGTGGCTTGGGATGGCTCTAACCTGTTGGCCGGGCTGCCGTGACTCAAGGGATGCTCCTCTCTCCTTCCTTCAAAAGAAAAGGAGCAGACACCAAAGCTAGGATCAGCTCAGTGGGGTGGGTCTTCTGCTGCTTTGATTTTAGGAACCCAAAGCTCGCTGGCATCCCGAGGCGCTTCCAGCCCAATGCAAACAGCCTATCCTCACCCTCGCCACAGGGTTTGGCCGAGCCCCGGTGCTGCCGGGAGTGCTTTGTGCTAATGGGACACTACCCAGACCGTGCAGCCCCAGACCCCTCGAAGCAGCCCCGGTCCTGGCCAGGGACCAGGGAGGGGGTGAAGCGCACTGGTCCCCACCGATCCCCGCCTCGGCTGCGGGGGCGATGGCAGCGGCACTCAACAGGTGCACCGGCTGCGCCACTCACGGGGAAAGAAATCTTGGCGTCCACTTCAAAGGCATGCGGGCTCCGGGCGGGTTTGAAAAGGAGTCTGTCGGCAGCCAGCGCCTGCAATGTGGGCTTTTGTTACCAAACCCTGTGGAGAGGCAGGGAAAACAGTTGCGTGTGTTTTGATGGCTGGGGTTTCTGCGTCTGCCGCCTTCGCAGCTCCGATCTCGCAACATTTGTGCTGGTTCGCAGGAGCCAGAAAGTTAAACAGGCACGTCTATAGCCACCTCCTGCATTTAGCAGTAAACAGATTATGCCGATAAAGGAGCAGAAAATGTGCTGGCGGGAGCGATTTCTGACTTTAGGCTCATCACTCATTACTTACAGAGGGAAGGAATTTGTTTACGTAATTATTTTTAGCCTGACAGCATCTCTGAAAGCTGCAATGATTCAAGCGCTGCCTGCCAGCCCCACCAGCCCTCCACCGTGCTCCCCGGTGAAAAGAGCCCCCAAGGCAGGTACGAGGAAGGGTGCTCTGCTCCTGCCACCGGGCCAGCCCTGGCCCCACACCAAACCCGGCAGCGCTCACAAGCCCTTGTGCAAGCTCTGTGCCAAAACCACCTCCGCCGGCCTCAGCTGCAAACCCCCCAGCTCGGGCTTTGCATCTTACCTATGGCAAGGGGCATCCCCAGCGCCACTGAGCGCCCTGCCCAGCAGCCGGGACCACCAGCAGCACACCACACCCAGCGGGATGTGTCCTGCTTTGGCAGTGAGGGTTAAACTGATGCGATATCCAGCCCTTGGTGCTGCCCTGCCGTCCTGCCCCGCAGCGGCACCAGCCAGCCGGGAGGTGAGCCGCGCCACGGCCCACAAAACGTCCAGACTTCAAGGCAGTTTTAGCAATGCCGAAGGCAAAGGTTTAATTCAAAGTGAAACGCCTAGGAAAAGAAGGCCTTTCCTTTTATAAACAATTTATATTATTTGACTATTACCTGATCTGAATCTCTGCTCATTACTCCTAGCAATAGTACACAACAGCTGTTAGGTTCTTTTTCTCACGTGGTTTTTTTTTTTTTCTTGTGTGCGCAGAGTAAAGTTACATCAGATCGCTACAGAGATATGTTCAGGAGTGCTCCAGCCAAGCAGATCCCACATGTGAATGCATCCTCGTTAGTACAACTGATTTTCATTCCTCCTGCGACGCTGCTCGGACCAAGAGAGCAGGCGGGACGCTGCTCCTCCCAAGTCTGAGCTCCGCTGGCTCCTCCACAGCAGCTTACATCAGCTGCTGTTTTTTATTTCCTTTTTTTTTCCTTTTTGGCTGATTTGCTAGATAGTTGTTGTCTTCAAACCGCTGGTAAGAAAACATTGTGCCTCACTTCAATACTTGTACTTCAGAGGAGTACAACAGCAGAGGGGGAACAGCCAAAAAACTGGGTTATTTGTTGGGTGGTTTTTTTTCCTTTTTCAGCCATCTTCTTACGAAGCCTCGTGCACGTTCTGTGCCAGCAATAAACCCCAGTGCTGGGACCTGGAGGGGAGGAGAAGGGAAGGGAAGGAGAACAGCACGTGCTCAGCCTCAGTTGTGCCGTGGCCAGCACCGGCCCATCGTGACACCCAGGGCTGTTACCAGCTGCAGAACCCACAACCACCAACGGGGCTTGTCCCCATCCAGAAACGCTCTGGACCTGACCCAGAGCACCTGGCTCCCTCCTCCAGCCAGGACAGACGGATGGACAGGGCCGTTTGCATGGTCACTGGGAAGCTTACGTCTCCAGGTGCCTCTCACCGTTTACTGCCCTTCCTTTGGCGTCTCTTCCTCCTCCCGGAGCTGCTGCCTCCGTGTTTGGAAGTCTTCGTCTGAAAGGCAGAGGCAGGCAGGGACTGTTGGGGGCTGCAGCCGCTTCCACGCCGGGACACCAGCCACCATGCCACGGTCCCAGCCCCAGCGAGGTGCCCCAGCAGGGAGCCAACCCGGCCCCTGCTCCGGGGCAGGGATTTCCTCGCCCAGACAACTCCCAGGGACTGGGATGCGGGGGCTCTCTGCCAGAACATTCCTGGGAACACTGGAAGGAGGTTTTGGCCCACGGGGGCATTTCTGCCCCACGGTTGCATCTGAGCCACCCCTGGCGTGGTCCAGGCTGGCACAAAACCCACTGCCAAGACCCACCTCTGTGCAAATCTGGCTGATGACACATTTGCCAGGACCATCCCCAACCCCACGTTATGCACCCTGCAGGGCTGCACATCCCAGCAAGCCCCT
Source organism: Fregata magnificens (assembly GCA_013389945.1). Lineage (NCBI taxonomy): Eukaryota > Metazoa > Chordata > Aves > Suliformes > Fregatidae > Fregata > Fregata magnificens. The sequence continues at coordinate 495,483 of WAAD01021036.1, read as the reverse complement.
GAGGCTCCCCAGAAGAGGAGATCCCGTCCCTGGTCACCCCAGCAAGCACATGCTCACAGGAGAGCCACACGGGACCAGGGGCGAGCTCGCTTCATGGGTGGCCATGCCCCGGCACGGACCTGATGGCAGCCATCCCCAAGCAGGGCAATGGCGTGGGGCAGGACAGGGCCAGGCACTGCAGGACCTCAGCTAGCCGTGCTAAGCACAGCACGCACAGCACAGCATGGCATGGCACAACACGGCACGGTGCTTCTTACCGCATGAATGTCCTTCGACATCGTCGAGAAGATTTGCCGTGGAAGCTGCTGTCCCCAGCCTGCACTCTCCGCTAAGAAAAACCAGTCGTGGGGCCAGGACGTGGCCGCAGCACAACAATCACCCTTCCCAGCCCACAGCCCAGCCGCAAGAGGCAGCAGGGAGGCTCCAGCCAGACCACAGCCTTGGGGAGTCCCCAGAAGCACCTGAGAGAGGCCACTCCGACAGCCCCATGCCCCCCCGCAGCTTCCCAGCCCCTTTTAGGATACACCTGGTGCTTCAACAAGTGTTTTCTTTTTGATTTCCTCATCTTCGTCTTGGAGAAGGCTCTGGCGAGTTCAAACAGCTTCTTGCGCGTGGCTGGAAGGAAGCAGCCAGGTGAGGGTCTCACCCCAAAACCCTTCTCAAAGCTGCCACAGGCGATGGGAGGAGACAGCCAGGGCCAGTGGTGCGAGAGCCACCTGCACCCCGATGCCCCACGGCAATACCCCAGGTTTGCGTGGGAATACCAGGGCTGCGCAAGGCTGCCAGGCTTGGACAGCCAGGTCCTGCAACCAAGAGGGACACGTTGGTCCCTGGTGGGGGGTGCCGACTTTTTTACCCTTTCACTGGGATTTTCACAACCTCCCCTACCCACAACAGACCCACATATCTCCAGTGTCTCAGCTGGCTGCAGCCCGACTCAAGCTGTTCAAAGACCTCAGTCTATTTTGTGACGGGAGAAGTGAGCTGTGACTTGCTAAGAGGAAAGGCTTGGAAAAGGGAGAGTTACAGCAAACCCTCTGCTTGCTTTTCTAGGATTCACACAAACCCTGCTCAGAAATTTCTCTATTCCCCAACACCACCTGCATCCTTGACTCACGCCACAACCCACACATGCACCAGGGACAGATGCACAGTGCAGAGCTGGGGCATCAAGACCCAGGTCTCCGTCTCCTGTCTGGCATCCTGGCACCCAGCCCAGGTGTGCAGCAGAGGAGCTCCCTGTCGCTGGTGAGGGCCAGGAGGAGAGCACCACAGGGCAGGGATGCACCAGCCCAGGACTGTAAAATGCAGGCGGAAACTCAACCTCGAAGCACTGCTGCTGGGGCTGAACACTGTCTGAGCACAACGTGCCACTGCAGCATGCAACGGCCTGTGCCTTGCCCACCAATGTGCCAGCCCTCTATTTGACTCGCAGGGTAATGGGGACGTGTGTGCCCAGCTACCAAGAGAGGTGACAAGAAACCCCCATGCACACGTGCCAGCAGACGTGCGTGTGCCGGCTGACATGCATGCACAGGCACACGCACGCAGAGCAGACACGCTGCGTGAGCAGGGAGCGCCGCAGCGCTTGGGTGAACGCCAGGCAATGCTGCCGGCTCTTCCCTTGCCCACCCCGCTCCCACTTCCCCTCCAGCCCTCGCAGGCGTCCCGCTGCCAACACGGAGCCTGCAAACCGACTCACATTTTCCCATGTGTTTCAATTTGTCTCTGAATAAGGCATCGTCAGACACGGCACCGCCGGCCTCGCTGGTTACAGAGGGGGCTACGTCACCTGGAAGGCAAACATCTGGTCACCGGGAGTGCATGCGTGGCAAGGGGAGGCTCAAGATAAATAATTTCCATGACCCAATTCCAGCACTAGCGAAACACAGCCCTGCCACGAGCAGAGCTGAGCAAGAACAGGCAGGACAAGGGCACTGGCACGCCAGGGCTGGCTCTGCACAAGGACCTTCTGCAGATATAACCCCTGAGACCATGGGTGCAGAGGTGCTGGCTTGCAGCACACCCTCAGTCCCATGGGGCTGCTTACCTTGAGCCACATGCAAGCGGACGTGGGGCGAGCGGCAGCTCAGTCCCACCACCAGCACCACTGCAGAGCAGGAGGCCTCCCTCTGCGCTGCTCCAGGGACAGTAGCCCCAAATTACCCCAGGCACTAATTGCACTCTGGGTATTAGATCGTGCCCATGCTCAGTACCCAGGATGGCAGGGCCACCAGATCAGGAGCAGAAGTTCAGGCACCACAGCGACTCGGTCAGGTGGACCAGAGACCCCAACAGCCATGTCCTTGTGCCCCCTCCCCTCGGACCATGCCCCTTCCCCAGGTCTGGGTGCCCTCGAAGCACCGTGCGCCCAGCCGGAGCTCCACCGTGCCACCCAGCCACTGAGCCTCGCCCGCCCCCACACGGGGACATCGACAGACACAGCTCTAATTCTGAACCCGGGCAGCTGCTCCACTCCGCGAGGTTAATCAGGATTACCCGGGGAACAGTCATTATGCCTCCCAGGCACAATCCTCTGCTCCGGCCAAGACAAGGGAGGGCTTTGTCTCCCCTGGGAACTGGATCCCAGCTCCCACCCGCAGGGATGGACGGAGGCAGGACGCAGGAGCACCTCCACGTGGGGAGGGCAGAGAGGGCAGCAGCACCCATCCCCATCACCCACCAGCTCCTCTCCTGCGCTGGGGGGACAGCAGGGAGGGATCAGCCAGTTTCCTCCCCCCGCAGCCACCTCGGAGGCAGCTGTGCAGCACGCAGTGGCATAGGGCTGGGAACACAGGAGCTGCTGAGAGGCGATGCTCATGTGCATCTTGAAAGTTACCTGATATTACGGAGGAGAAATTGGTCGACTTGGATTTTTTTGACTCATATTTCAATCGATCTGAAAAACAAAAAGCCCAGTGCCCCACTCGATCAGACCCTCGAGGCAGCGCACACGGCTCTGCTCCCCTCTTCCCTCATGGCCCCCACGGCTGCAGAGGGACAGGCTGATGGCAAGGGAGGGAGCTCGGGCTTCGCTTCAGCATGGCAACCACAAGCACTTTGTTGGGAGCCCGCAACAGCAGGCAGGAGCACTCCTCTCACCGCAGCAGAGGAACCGCCTGCCCGCCACAAGCTCACGGCAAGCACACTGGTGGTTTTCCAGCCACCGCAGCCAGGGGTGAGCCCTGCAGTGAAGGTGCTGCCAGGACCCTGCAAACCACCAGCAAGACCTCTGAAGGAGACAGCCCCTCAGCCGGGGGGCTCGGAGCTGGCGGCAGTGTGAGGGAGGGGAAGGGCAGCTCTTTGCTCAGCGGCAGCAAAACCACTGACACTCTCGAGCCTTCCCCGCGGCGCCAGGCAAGCAGCCAGTGACAGGGAGCGTGGTGACAGGGAAGGAGCAATCATGGCAAAACTGCTCTCCAGTTCAGGCCCTGCCAGCACCTGAGGAAGGCACGCAGCCGGGGAGGGCGCACCGGCCGGGCTGGGCTCGGAGGGCATTTCCGAGGCTCCTTGCTATGGATTTTGTTGGGCTTTGCCAGAGATACCGCAGAGAGGTGGGCAGAGGGAGGAGAGCCTCGTGGCAGGCGGCTGAGCACCAGGAGCAGGAGCCTGGGGAGCAGCCCACTGCCCGGTGTCAGCAGGTTGGACCACCTGCCACCAGCCTGGCCGCATCATGCGCTGGCTCTGCTTTGGCATGAGCCACAATGCCACAGGCAGGGCAATGCTGCCGGCAGCCAGTGTCACGGGCAGGGCACGCACCCGAAAAGTAGAGGCAGAGTTTCTGAAGGCGCTTCTCACCTCTCTCCAGGGCAAGGAGGAAATCCCGGTTCCTCTGGAGCTCCTTCATGAACTCTTCATTCTGCAGGAAGAGCGCGATCCGCTCGTCCTCTAGGTACTGCTTCCACCACCGCTCCTGCTCCAGGGAGCCCTGGCCCTGCGGGGCAAGCCCCCGTGGCATGGGCTGCCGGCAGCCGTGGGAGCCCTGGGCAGGAGGCAAACACGGCAGAGGTCGGTCAGTGGTCTCACTGCCTGTGCCGGCGTGTGCAGGAGGCTCCCTGCAGCAGCGCCTCAGGCTGAGCTTGGCCTTTTGCTCCTCCGTTACACCGCTGCACCCCCAGCCCCGATGGCCATCGACTGCTGCTCCCCAGCAGGGTCCCTCCCTCCTACGCCCAGCACCTGACAGCCTGGGGCACTGTCCACCCTGGCCGGCTGCGTTCGGGACGGTGCTGCTGCAAAGGGGACAAAGGGGGACAGGGCACCACCGCCTCTGCCCAGCGGGAAGGGGGATGGGGTGGAGGCAGGAGGGGACAGACATCCCACACAGGAACGGGAACCTCTCGGTCTGGCGTCAGCGTGGCACGGGGAGGAACTGGTGCCTCCAGAAGAGCTCCTTTGTAGAGCACAGACTTGCAAAGATTTTGAACTTTAAACTGTGGGGTTGAGCCAAGATAGAATGTGGTGTGGAGGCAAAGGAGAAGGGTCTCAGCCAGCATCGCTGCTTTTATTTCCCCCCATCTAAAAAGCAGAGACTGCAATTTCCCACTGACAAACGTCCCTGCACGAGGCACCTCATGCTCTCCCCCGGCTCACGGTGCGGTCGCACCTGCGGAGCAGCAGAGCTGCACTCTACAGCCGCAGCCTCATCCTCGCCTACAATATTTATCTGATTTGTAGCTGCTCTCAGAGAGCCATAAAAAGCAAAAGCACACAATTACCGGGGAAAGAAAAGGGCAGCTGCTCCTCTCCTCCCCCTGAGCCCAAATAAATTGGCACGTCCCTATTCCCAGAAAGGTAATATAGCCCACGAAGCTCAACTTGCAGGGCAATCATTTATGAAAACGTGGCAGGCTGCCTTTGGAGCCAAAAAGGGATGGAGAAGCTGATGCACAGGGAAGGCAGGGTGCCTGCAGCCCACGCCCCCAGCCCCTTGCCATGCCAGGAAGGCACTGGCCCCATTTGTGGGCTAGCTGCTGTGCTAGTAAAGGGGCCGAGGGACGCCCCGGCGATGCGGCGTGCATGGAGCCGAGCTGGGTGCCCAGTGTGGTCTGTGCTGGGGCTGCTTGTTCCCCGTGGGGTGCTACCTGCTGCCTGCCCTGCTGTGGGCAAAAAGGCACCCGCAACCCCAAGCCTTGTGGCTCCAAAACCGCCACAAAGCACATGGGGACTCTGATTTCCCAGGGGCAAATCCTCTGGTTTGCACTAGATTTTCCACCCAAGTTACACTGCACCAGCCCTGAGCACCCTGGCAGTGCCGCCCTCCCCAAGAGCGTATGCTGGTCCTGCTGCTCCTCAGCAGGGTAGCAGGTAAGATTTTCAAATAATTTAAAATATTAGGTGTTTATTGCAGGTGACATTTCTGGCACTAACCACTGGGCTAACGGCAGGAAAAACATCAAAGCCTCGCTGGAAAATTCCCCTTTCACACCTTGCTCACTTCAGTCTTGCCTTGAACAACAAGAAGCGCTCCAAGACTTTTGGTTTAGTCTGCACCTGGTACCCAGATGCTTTCAGAGTGCTGATGCTGCAAGGTCAGGGTGGCCAAGGACCAGGTTTGGTGCTCCATGCCACACCATGGAGCCGGGGCACGGGCTGGAAGGGACGGCAAGCCTCACCTGTGTGCCAGCGGTCTGCTGGGGCAGGATGCGGAGGAAGTCCTCGGGGAGGTTGCCCAGGAGCGGCGGGTTCCAGTTCCTGTAGCGCCCAGGCGCCAGGGTGCTGCCGGGCCCTGGCACATCCGTCCTGTGGGGCAAACACAGACAGCACCTTTGGCGAGGGAGAAACCCACCAACATCTGCCGCAGCAGTGGGGCACAGGGCCTGGCACGGCAGCCCCCTGCTCAGCTCCACCAGCAGTCCTGGGAACCAAGAAACCACAGCACACCCCCAAACCCACAGCGTTAGCATTAGCTCTGAGAGTGAAAGGCTTTCCTAGCAAGTTTGAAATCTTTGGGAGCTGCGTTTCAAGCCCTGCCCCACAACTGCACAGGCTGGATTTCCCTTCTCGTCCCAGTTTTGCTCAGACTCCCAGAAAACAGGCCCATGGGAGCCCTAGCACTGCAGGATTTTGCTTACAAAGCTGATGAATGTCTCTCACCAGATGTCACACCCAGCCTGCACAGCCAGTAGTGCCTTCATCTGAGGGGGCTGGCACAGAGGCGGCCAGGGCACCGGCGCTTGCTTTCCTGCAAGCCCTGAGCCTACGGCCGAGGTGGTGCTGCCGGGGGAGAGCCCGCACCCCGCAGGGCCAGAGATCTCCAGGGGGTCAACGACCCGGCGGCAGCAAGTCAAACTGACCCAAGGTCTCTGGTGCCGAGAGCCACGATGCGCGGGGCCCCGGCCACCCAGCACCTGGTGTTTTCGAGTGGAGGCGAGCACTCCCCGCCTCCAGTAGCTGATTTTTCCCATTCCATGCGCTGCCAGAGCAGCTTTCCAGGCCCTTCAGCTGTTCAATTTTTAGGGCCTCACAGGGATTTTTTAGCCAGCTGTGAGCTTCATTCATCTCCCTTGGCTTTGTCTCACCCAGCCCTAACAAACTGATGCCAGATGCCCCTTGCCGGGGCTAGCTAATGCACAACAAGGCCCCCTGGGCACCGGTGCAGGGTGCTTTGCCGGCCACCACGAGCAGAAGATGCGGTGCAGCCATGGCGCGGGGCTGGGGGCTCACCTGGGTGGCGGGGTGGGCGGTGCACGGGGGTAGTGGCTGCCGAACGCCTGGCTCTCATAGGTGGGAGGGGAGTAGACAGGAGGGGGCTCCTCATCCGAGCTGTCCGGCTCCAGGGTCCGCTCCAAGATCTGCAGGGTGAGAGGACGGGGTGAAGGCGAGCTGGGGAAACACTCCCTGCCAGGCTGGGCCCCCGTGCGCAGCAGCAAGGCGGGGATGGGACCGGCTGAACACCACTGCAGAGAGGATGGCGGCAACCTCCCGGCATCGGTCCCCCTGCACTGGGGGCTTTTGGCAGGGTTTGGAGGTGCTGCTCTCTAGGCACGAGGCATCACATTTCGGGTGGGTGGCTGAGCCTGTCCCTGGGTGCACACAGACCTTGGGGGCCCTCTGACAGCAGCAGAAGGGTCTCTGTTGGGTTTTGGGGTGGGAGGGAGGGAGGAGAGCACTTTGGCTTGAGCCTCAAGCACTGTCCAAGACAAACCAGCCAGGCTGCATGCTCCAGATCAGCCGAATCGGGCACTCAAATCTCTGTCCGCCCGCAGCAGCCGAGTAGCACCATGTCCAGGCAGAAACAAGGCAGGGTGAGACTGAGCTGTCCACTCGCCATGAGCCAGCCGTGACAGCCAGGAGTCCAGGCAGGTGACCCCCACCCATAGCCATGTGCTGGGAACCAGTGGCGGGGGTTACCTCGGGGGGGATGCTGTCCTCCGAGTCCGAGCTGTCATCGCAGCCGCTGCTGTCCAGGTTCATCTGCAGGAGCTGGTCGATGGTGGCATCCACGGCGCCGTTGTTGGCCCTCAAGACACACTCGATGATGTCGTAGTCCATGTTGGGGAACATGGTCTTGAAGTCCTCCATGGCCTGGTTGAACTCCAGCCGGCGGACCTGCCTGGCAGGGCGGCTGTTGTTGAGCTCCTGGGCGGAGGAGCCGCCACGTGAGCTGCTGTTGCTGCTGCTCCGACGGAAGAGGCTCGTCATGGCGGGGCGGCTGGCACAGGGGCANCCCCGGCAGCCAGCGGGGAGCATGGGCGGGCGGCGGGGGTCCTGCTCCCCGCAGCCGGTGGCACCGCGTGTCAGCCCCCAGCACGCTGCAGCATCCTCCCACCTGCAGAGGGGAGAGGGGAGAAAGTCACCAACGGGACAGAGCACCCAGAGGTACCACGAGATCCCCATCTCAGCGGGGGACATGCCATTCAATTCGACCCATCCAACTGCATCCCTGTGGGACTGGCCCGTCCCTGCAGCGGGGCCAGCACGCCAGAGCTCGGATACGCTGTGCCAGGTGCTGTACAAACAAAATGCAAGGTAAGAAAAATGGCATAACTTCCACCGCAGAGGGCTCCCTAGATTTAACATTTCCAGGTTTGACGTGTATTTATAAACACAGCAAAATCTCTCTTTAAAATAAAAAAAAATGGAGTGGGCTCAGAGAGTTTCAGAGCAAGGGGCTAAAATACTTTGCAGCATGGCAAATCGACCCTTGGGAAAAGCCACTAAATCCAAGATTAACATTCACTTTAAAACCATAAACAGATTATACAGCTACTGCTTCTCATTTGGAAATGCAGGGCCAAATTCAGTTCTGGATTAACTCCACTGTTGAAACAGAATTACCCCAGGAACACTTTTGATCCATAATATCATTTTCAAAGGCTTTTTCCTAAGCGGCAGGCAGAGAGTTCAAGATAACTGTCCCTAAAATGGTATTTAATTCAGAAGAATGTGCCAAGCACATTTCTTAGCAAAACAGGGTATAATCAGACTCAAAGCCATTAAGTGGAGCAGTCACCTCTGAAGGTCACCCGGGCTCTCCCCTGCCCACGGCAAGGCTGTGTGTGACAGCCACATCCCCAGCGCTCGCCTGGCCTCAGCCACCGCACTGGCTCGCAGCCCTGAGCTGCTCCAAGGGGCTTCCAGAGGCTGCTGAGAGTGAAACCCACTTGCAAAACCTGGGAAACTTGGCACAAACTCTGGGAGAAGGTTTGTTTTGGCAATGCTGGTTAACCCCCGTTTTTGTCTCCTGGGACAGTCCTGCTCTGGCTGAGTACCCAGAGGAATCGCTGACACCTCCAGAGGACAGGGAAATGATTCCTGTTCCGTGGGCACACTCCACTCTCCCTCCCTGCCTTTTTTGTAATCTTGGATGCATTTACATTCAGATGCACTGAGCGTGCTGCTGAACCCTGCGAGCGAGCCCAAACGGCAGCCCTGTGCAAACACCTGCACCGGCACCTGGCCAGACCCTGCACCCTGGCTCAGGGCAGCAGCCCCCTGGCTGAAAACAACACCGTGGGGCCCTCCAGCCAATGCTCCCAAAGGACACGGGGTGCCCGTGCTGCAAACAGACCTCTCCATGTGGGAAACACAGCTGGAGACCCCAGGCACGCAATGATGGCCCCGCAGGGATCCCACCTTCCCTGTGACATTCGCTCACCCTGCGGGACAGGACCCCTGGAAAAGCATCAAGGAGGTTCACTGCCAGGCTCGAGGGGCCATTTCCAAACAGCACCGGGAACCCCCAGCTTGCTCCCCACTCGCTAACAAAATGCATTTAACAGATCACTCAGCCGAGAACCGTCTCCATCCCCGCAGTCGCTCTCTGTCCCCAGGATCTGCTCCTGCTTGCCAAGAGCCAGGCGCGGAGCAGCGTTGTGTGAGCAGAGCAGGAACAATTCCGACAGCCCTGCCCGGCTCTATTCACCGAGGACAAATGAATCTGCTGGAGTCAATTAATAAAATACTGCTTCTCGATTCCTCCTCTGCTATCATGACTCATTCATAGCAAAAAGCCGGCATTGTTCGCACCTCTGGTATTACACTTTAATTGCAATATTGCATGGCTGGTTTGGTCACATATTAAATTGAGTTATAACACATTCACGGGGTACACACGCTCCTTAAAAGATTTGGCTACTCCAAAAGGATGGGGAAAGAGCCTGGACATCAAGGGGAAAACAGGTTACATAGCATACACTGCAAACACACACTACCAAATATAAAGATAAGAGCTTCTGCAGAGAACCATTAGCTCAGCAATGCCATGCTAGCCCATAAACCTCAAATAGTAAAATCAGCCCCCAAAATCAGGAAATGGGCTTGGAAATTCCCAGATCTATTTAAAAATCCTAAGATCTATAAAGTAACAAGAAGAGCCTGTGGTTGGGTGTCTTTGTCTCCCAGCGTTTGACCTTTGAGTGTATATTTAAGGTCTTCTCTGTAACCACGAAGGCTGGGAAATCCCATTTACCGGAGCCAAAGCCTCCAGCCCACCACGCACCAGGCGATGGCAATCCCCCTGCAATCCCTCTGCCCTGCCAGGGAGGGACCGGCTCCTCCTGATGCAAACTCCTCTGTTCTGGGGAAGGCATTAGTCAACGCGACATGAGAGCCTGGGACAACTCATTGAAATTGCAGCCCACGCTGGATAGCGTGACTGAGCGCAGCAATGCGTCAAGTAACTGAAAGCTTCTGGTCAGAAGATGAACTAAATTAGGGATGGGGACACGATATTTATATGCCAAAAAGGCTCTGCTGCACATCTGGCTTCAAACAACCCCGAGGGATCGCGCTGCTGGGACCTTCCCAGCCCCTGAAATACGGCTGGTGGCTGCGGGGCTCGCAGGAGGCTGCTGCGAAGGGCACATTGGGCAAAACTGAGGTGCAGCCGGTGCCCCCAGCACAGACCAGGGCCACTCCGCATGCCCCTCGGCCAAACACCACTGTGGGCAGAGCTGACGGCGGTGAAATGCTGCAGATGCAGGCTTTTAAACCTGTATTTTGAAGTCCTGCTGCTAATCCAGAGAAACGCAAACCACTACACTGGCATGAGTTAAAATCCAGAGAAAAGCAAGTCATGACATCGGCAGGAGTTAATTTAAAAGATAAACCGGTAGTTCCATTTATTTGCAGGATCCTCCCCAATTCCTGCTTGTACACATCAGCATCTTCAGGTGAGCAGTGGGGAGGGCACTGGGACCCCCAGCTGCCCGTGTGGGGAAGGGGCTCGGCACGTTTCTGGCTCTTATTTCTGTGATGTCAATGAGGGGCTGGGAAGATGCCAGGAAAAGCAAAATCCTTCAGATTTCCCAAAAAGGCAAGAAGAAAGCTGATGTCCGACTGCCAGCCCAGGCACGAGCCTGGGCTCGCTCCGGGCACGGTGGGGTGTGGGCTGGGCTTCTCTTTGCCTCGTGCCCCCCGTTTGTAGAATTAGGCTCTGATGACTCGTTTAGCTGTTGCCTGATCAACTCTCTCCCTGCCTTAAAATAGTTCTTGCTCTGCTGTCATGCTAAAAAGGACCCTGAATGCTGCTATTCATTCATCCAAACCCAGGCACAGGCGTAATCCTTTGGCCTTCTGTTGCGCCCATCACAGGAGGAGCTTAAAGGCTCTGCAAGCTCTGGGTGCGCATGTCCCTGTCCCGCGGGTCACGGGGAACAGCGAGGCAGCAGCAGGGACCCTGGTGGGGCTGGCGCTGCCCCTGCGCCCCCCACCAGCCCCAGCAGCACGGGGTAAAACCTCCCATCCTGGCAGGGTCGGCAGCTGCAGAGCACAGGCAGTACCCAGTTCTGGCTCACCCTGGGGACATGGCGGCAGCTCCCAGCCAAGCTGCCTCCGCACCCAGCGGCAATGGCTGTCCCGGCGCTGACCTGCACCACGGAGAAAGTGCCAGGTGACGTCCCAATGCCAGGCTGGGGGCCAGACGCAGAGTCAGCGCCGGCCCTTCTGCCACGCCGCTATAGCATCAAATCCACAGGAAAGGCTCCCATGTTGCCACTTCCACATCAGCTTTCATCCGAGCAGCTCTGCGCTCTGGGATGGGGGGTAGCACAGAAAATGCCCACGCAGATTTTGCCATCACTGCCTAGCCGGGATGGCACAGGATGTTCTCCCGCACATGTCCACAGTTGCTTTCTCACTGCATGCTGCGCTCAGGCACTGGCACACCTTTGGGTCCAGCTCCTGCCGTTAGCTCACCACTTAAAAAACATAAAATAAGACCAAACAAAAGCTGACCTTCGTGGAGGAGGCTCACCCCTGCGAGCCCATGGGTGCACCCTGCCTCTTCTCCCACCCGAGCGGCTAACAACTTGCACAATTCAGATCCACCCTTGCCTGAGCCAGAGCCAAGAACAAGACCTCAGCAGCTGTGGAGAAACCCTTAATTACACTCATCGGGGAGCAGATAAGGCATGCACAGCCTGGGGAAGCACGTCTGTCCTCCTGTCCTCCAGCAGTCCTCCTGTGCTGGCCGGCATCCCGCCTCTACAAAACTGGTCTTCACCCAGCCCTGGGAGTGGGGCACTCGATACCTCGCAGAAATGGACTTTTCACATCGAGGGACAGCCCGAGAGGCTGCGGGCGCTTTGGGTCAGCTCCAGCCGGGAGCAAGCGTTGGTGCAAGGCACGGAGGAGACTGCCTGCAGCTCGGCCGTCAGCCATCTGGGAACGGCACAAACAAGCAGCTGGATAATCCCAGGGGTTGGTCGAACTGGTAATGTCATGCTGGAAACAACAGTTGCTCAGCTCTGTGAGGAGCGCAGCCTGAACGGAGGAGCGAACAGCTGTAAAAGCACTGGGACTGATCGCTCGCAGTCCTCGCAGCTCAGGGAAGAGCCTTGGCACCAAGTGCAAACGCAAATATTCCCTTCCCCAGTATCTGCTGCAGCTCAGACAACAGATGGGATTGCTCAAACACTGCTAAACCAGCCAGCCCTTTTTCGGCTGCTACTGCCATGCTGCATTTGTAGATCATCCCTGCAAACACGCCAGTGCCGTGACACCCCGTTTGCAGCCAGGACAGGGGTGACACCATCGAGTCTTGTTCCCCCCAGCCCAGCGCTCCCCGGAGGGCACCCATCGCTCCACGGCGGCTGCAAGCCCAGGCCTGTAATGACTCAGCTGGGGGATGTGGAGCAGAAATGCAGAAGGCATTTCCATGCACGGGATTATCTAGAGACAAGGGCTGGCAGCGCCCTGGCTTCTGGAGGGAAGGCTCTCAGAGGAAGTCTCAAAACTAGGGACGTTAAACCAGAAATAACACCTTTGGCCAGAGCAGATTTGCCGAGCTCTGCCTGCAGCCAGGCCCCTGTAAAGGGATTGCTCGATACAGGAACGAGAAGTCCAGGAACATGATTACTTGGCGGCTGCAGGTGTGACTATAATAGGATTGAAATTGCGATGAAAAGTAAATGATCGGGAACAAAAATTACAGTAGTGTCTACCAGCAAAGTGAAAGGCAGAGCACGTGCTGAGGATGTGCAGGATGGGACCTTATCAGTCTCTCCAAAATCCCCTCCGTCACCTTTCTGTCTGCCTCTGGGGATGCGCATGCACACCTCCCGGCCCGCAGCCTGGGAAAACTACTTGCGAGCAAATCGTTTTTCATGGAAGCAAATAAGCACCTGAGGATCCCCTATAATACTTGTTCTACCACGTATTAAAATGGCTGGATTTAAGCCCTTTTCAAAGTAAAAAGCAATCAGGGAGGAGAGCAGAGTAAGCCCTGTTTGAGAACCTGTGCAGCACGTACCTCTCTGCAAAACGAAATTCCCCTCTTGGCTCCGAGAGCAGCGTTCAAAGGCAGAGGAGCAGCCGAGGGGACCAGGGAGAGCCATGGAGCAATTCTGGTCCTGACGCCGGCCATCATCAGTGTTACTGCTCAAGCGCTCTCGCCCGACAGTTTTATTGAGGAGCCCGTGGCCAGGCCTGCGCTCTGAAATGCACGATAACCACGTTTAAGAGAAGAAGCGCCAGCTGCTGCTGCCTCGGGGCACCCATTGCTCACCCAGCCACGGCCAGCCATGCCATCCTCCTGGACGGATTTATGAGGGCCCTTTGTGAGCCAACCAGATGTCAGCCCTCCACAGCACCCAGCCAACCCAATAAACCAACGACACCCAGCTAAAACCCGGAGGGCCACACACAGCCTGGACAGGAAAGCCAGGCAGGGCTCTGCCGGGGAGCCCTCGCCCCCCTAGAGCAGCACCCGAAGCACCCACCTTCTCCCTGCCAGTGCCGGGATGCAGCGGGATCCGCAGGGCTGCAAGGGGGCTGCCCAGCCCCGGGGGTCCCGGCACTGCCGGCCACGGCAGGATGCCCCCAGCCCTCTCTGCCAAGCGAGGGCAGAGGCCCCCCGCCCTTCGGCATTGTGCTACACTAATCCCCGGCTTTCACACATTTGCCATGCCAGAATTACAGCCCCCGCCCCAAACTAAGCCTATATTAATGAGGTAACACTAGATCTTAATCAAAAAGTCGCCTGCCTTGCGAGGCTGCCTTGCACTGGTTCCATTGAAGGTAATTTGATCTTGGTAGGACGACATTCCTAAAATAGTTGAGGGAATTCAAACATGAAATAAGGTTTCCAGGAAGGGATTAAAAAAAATAGGTCAAGCAAGTGTGAGCGATTAAAGTAACCCAGCATCCCTTTGTATGGCTTAACTGCATCTCTGTTCAACTCCATCTTGTATCAACGTGTAATAAATTAGATGCAAGAGGTTGCCTAAACCAGAGAGGCCAATATAAGATTATTCCACGAGGTGGCTGAGCATCGGCGACCTTTCCTTCTCCGGCTTTCACTGCCGACATCAAAACACACACGTCCCAGCTGAAAAATCAGCTTAGATCTTCTTTGAAACAGCTACGAGGAGCAAGCGCTGCCTGGTGCAAATGCGCACGCGACAGCAGCAAGGTCCAGCTGCCTCCGTCCTGCGGGAAAGCGCTGCGCCCATCGCCTAACTCCCTGCCTCAGTTTACCCATCCATCTCAAGCCTCGCAGGAGGGACGCCCAAGCACCCCCGTGCCTGCTGGCATGCCCCCCAGCGTCAGCCACAGCCGTCATGCAAAGCCCTCACGCCATATGTCACACGAACCCATCTTTAACTGCTTATCCCTTCTTCTCCCTTTGTGCTCCTGGCTTGGCACAAAAGCACCAGGAAGCAGCAGGGGGTGAAAGAAAATAAAAATTCCTGCAGAGACAAAGGTGTGTGGCTCTCCCCGGGGCCAGACCCAGGTCAGGGTGCGCGGAGTCACCTCGGGGCAATTCTCGGGTTAGATTTGGTCAGCGAGCACCTAACGGGGAGCAGGCAAAAGCAAACCCAGGCCGGGGGCAGGGCCGGCCCCACTCCCCGGCTAATTAGCGCGGCTGATTCACAAATGCTAATTTGCCATTTTAGGTCAAGGGTCAAAGAAATTAAAGGACAGGAGGGGAAAAACAGAGAAGAGCCTGAGCAGAGGCAGCCCCTTCCCCTCCAGCTCTTTGCATAGCAGGAACATACTGGGAATGGACTGGAATGGACTGGGATTAGACTGGGCTGACCCAGCCCTAGCCTGGTGGTGCAGAGCATCTCTGCAGGATCTGGCCCTGGGCATCCCACAAAATCAGGCGGACAGGCAGGGACAGGCAGCGCAGACCAGGGCCAACGCAGGCGAAAGGCAGCACCGAAGCGTCGCCCAGCCACTAGCATCTCCGGCTGCTGTTCTGCCGTCAGGGTTTAAGGGCCATCGCTTAATGGGCAAAGGAAAAAAAAAAAACCTGTATTGATTCGCCCGAGGCTCCATGGAGCAGTGAGACTGCACGAGTTTCTGTGGAAACAAAATTAGTCGAGTAAAACTCTCACTGACAGCACGGTGAATTATTTACCAGGACAGGCCCCTGGCCATTAGGGTCTGGTAAAAAGATTTAAAGGTGATCATTGCGCAGGCTGCTGGCAACCCCTTCCCTCGGGGCACTAGACCACAGCCAAGGAGGAGGAAAGCCCCTGGGTTTCCACACCACGTGTGTGGTGAAACCCACTGGGGACACTGGGGGGATCTGCGCAGGAAAGTCGTGCACGTCCATCGCCACGTCTGCAGCTTCAGGTGTCCCCGGGGAGAGGACGAGGGTGGCAAGGGGGGATGACAGGGAGATGCAGCAACAGGGAGATTGTGATGAGCAGATAGGAATAAGCTGGTGTGAAAGAGAGCCACAGGCGCCCAAAGCCATCACCTTCCTGTGGTTTTGCTTTTTTACGACAACTTGTCCGTACTGACAAGCAGGCGTGCGAGCGCAGGGACTCTGCCGGGCTGCTCATCAGCCGGCTCCTGCCCTGCCATCCGGGAAGGTGAGCGGGTGCAGACGCCCTGGCAGAGCCTCTCCGGGGAAGCCGAGGGAGCCCCAGGGCCATCCTGCAGGTATTTGGCTGCAGAGGTAAAGCAGGATACCAGTCTGCCCTCTCAAGCAGGACCCCTCACTTCTCCCTCCCCCCAGTCCCTCGCTACGCGGCACAGCAGCGATACATGGCATAAAGCCAGTGAAAAGGCTCCTGCCTGATGCCCGCCTGCTGCACACCGGCCACCCTGCGCAGTCCCCCATCCCTTGGCATCCAGGATGAGCCTGGGCTGCCACCGCGCCAAAGGCAGGAACCGGCCGCAGCCCCGCTCAGCCCGCAGCAGCTCTCAGCACTGCGCTCACAAGTCAGGATCACTGCGAGCCAAGACCAAGGGGAAGAAAGGGACTAATTAAGTTGCAAATGGAGGAGCTTTTTTTCTTTTTATGAGTCACTAAGCCATATGGCTGATGCAAGCCATCCCGCAAAAGCACCGAGCCGACAATTCGGGCGCTGCCATACCCTCGTTGTCCTGGGACACGGCGTCACACTGTAATTGCGCCGGTCTTTTGTCCTCCCTCGCGCTGGGTGACATTGCTCAGCAGAGGAGAACCTGCTTGAAATGCTATACCTCGCCAGGGACAGATACTTAATTAACACCAATACGTCAGGCCGCTCCTGCAGAAGCGTTTCCAGCCAGCCTCGAGAAGAGGCTCCTCCATTCCCAGCACCACAGGGCTCACAGGAGAGAGAAAAGCCCTCGAAACCCGAAGTATCGAGTTTGCTCCGTTCCTTCTGCTCCATCACAGCACATCACAGTTTTATACAGAAATTATACAGGATGCTAACCTGGATTTGAAGCCAGGCCAATGCTCAGATAAGCTCTCAGTCTCTCCTTTCAAGCTCAGCAGCAGAGTCTGCTCCCATGCCAGCACAGCCCTGTTTCTCGACGGCAAGGGAAACCCAGAGCCCCCGAGCAGCGGCTCTGCCCACTGCCCCCTTCACCTGCCGGCCGCTTGCTGTGCCCGGCCACCAAACTAGGTCACATTCTTCTTCAAAATCCCATCTTGCTTCTGTTTCATTATTTTTAAGTTTGCATAATGAATTCACATGCAACCCCATCACTATCCCGTCCCAGTTGCTTTGCACTGGCCTGACCATGGCAATTGCCAGCCAGCGAGGTTCAAAGCCACAAGGATTTTATAAGCAACAGTTTAGGCTCCTGGAGCCTAGGAATCCTCCCTGAAGGCTGTTCCCCATCCCCACAGCTGCCTTACAGCCCCGGCATGTGCTCCCACACAACCCATCTCCATCGGCCAGGGCTCCGGCCACCATTCCCCCCCCACCCATGCCCAGCCTGGCTCTGCAAAGGCACGAGGAGGAGCACTGGCAGGGTCCTGCCCGTGAGCTGTGCCCAGGCTCCTGGTCCCCCTGTCCCCTCCCAGATGGCACCTGGAGGTGAAAGCAGGGCTGTGCCCGATGGAGGAGGGTGCCAGTGCAGCCCGCAGTGCCTCCCAGTGCTCCCCAGAGCTCCCCGGCTACTGCAAAGGTTGCACTTGTGTGCGTTCAGATGCTGCCTGGAAGTGTGGTGACAAAGAAAAAACCCACCGTTGTAACTGACTCCGTAACCGAGGCAAATATTAAAATCAGCTTTGAGCCTGAATGTCCCTGTAACCCACCTAGCAGTGTGCCATGCTCCATTTTCTGGAGACGATCTGCCTATTTTCCCTCAGCTCGAGCTCTGCTTTCCTTGCCAAGGACAGCAGCAAGGCTCCATCGCCGGCATGCCTGCGTGCCCGGCTGCATGCACCTTCCCTGGGGAAGTGAGCGAGGGCAGGGATCGACAAGCTGTCAGGAGGAAGGAATAAATACCACTTCCAGGAGTCAGAGCTCATTTCCCAGCAATAAAAGCAGACTGGGGCTAGGGGAAAGCACCACTAATGGGGATGCACATCCCGCACCACTTCAGCCGCCGATAGGAAAGGACCTAGGGGCTGCAGCTTGGAAAAATAAAAGCCATCAACAAATGCTTGGTTTTAAGCAGTATAGCCCTAGATTGGGTTCAGATCAGCGCATAAAGGATCTGCGCTTCCCGACACGCGTTATTGCTGTGGACAATGCCCTCCACGTGCCAACCTTGTCTCCCCAGCTCCTAGCTACAGCTCCTCCAGCAGATGGGAAAAGAAAACGTTATTGCTTCCTCCCAGGGAGGGGAATTGCTCAGATCAACATCCTCCCTTAACCTCCCCACTCTCCCCTCCATCCTCTTCAGCCCCGTTATCCCCACTCCACCCACACACACTCCTCTGGGGACCCAAGGAAGGGCCAGAGTATCCATTGCTCATAAATGCCACCTAGAAATGAAGACCTGAAGCTTTTGTGCTTCCTGGACTTATTTGTGGGTGGATTTTATCTCCTTTTCCATCTACTCTTGGTGCACTTTGGCGAGGAGGGTCCTTACTGGTGAGCCGGCAGCCTGCCTTCCCTCTGCCGGGCTCACACACCGCAGCTCCAGAGGATGTGAGAAAGACAGTTATCTCCCCAAAACAAACCCCAGAAGATACAGGCAGAACTGCCAGCGATGGGGACATGCCGGAGCGCAGCCACGCACGGCCGTGGTAGGAGGGGACAGTTCCCACAAGGCAGTTAGCTTGGGTTTTAAGACGCATGTTTGTTTGTATGTCACTGGGCAACCAAGAGGATGGAAAAAAATATCAATGTCGTATTGTCACCTATGAGTCACCGCTCAGCACGGGCTGAGATGCCCCATTCCTCCTGCTGCCGAGCACGGGGCGGCCGGGGAGGAGCCCGAGGCACCCCAAAAGCGGCTCACCCCAGCTCTTGCTGCCTGCCCGGTCCTGCCCCGATGCCTTCCCCATCCCCACAGCTGGGAACACCAGTGGCCCGGGAACATCAGTGGCCCAGGGACAACTTTCTGGGCCCTGAAAGGCGGCGCAGGAATTTGCATTTGTATTTGCATTTCCTAATTGCGCCCGCGGGTTTCCTGGGGCAGCGGCTGGCTTTGGTTTCCATGGCAGGTTTTGTGCGGACCCCAAGAACCGAGGGAGGCACAAAGGGGCCACAATGGACCTGCCACTCACCCTCATCAAAGGCGGCCAGCGGGGCGGGACGGGGGCACCGTGGATAGGGGCACCGCAGCCTGCCCCCCCTCGGCACCACCAACACCGGGGCGGATGCAGGGAGCCTGCCTGGGCAGGGGAGGAGGCCGGCTGGCAGCCGACACTCCCAGGACACTGGTGGTTTCGGCACTGCCAGAGCAGCGATGGGGACACAACACCGGTGAGTCTGCTCGACGGAGGAGCCGAGTCTCAACCACCATCGCTCGGAGGTGGCAGCTGCCCCGCGCCCGTCAGAAGTGGTGCAAGAGCCAGACCCAGACATTCCCCCTGTTCTCATTTCCTGATATTTTCACCCAGCTTTCCATCCAGCCGGGGTGGGTTTCTTTCTCCTTCCAACTTCCCTATTCCATTTAGGGACCCTCTTGCTGGTGAGGCTCCCTGCCCCGGCTCACCTCGCACACCACCATGCCCGCTCAGCTCCTGCGCCTGACCCCAGGCAACTGGCAGACCAGCCAAAACCAGGACCGAGGCCTGCGAAAACCTGGTCCCTGAACCGTTGCTGCAAGCCCAGTGCCACTGAGCAGAGGCGAGGCTCCAGCCAACATCCCTCCACACTCTGGCCACGGTGATGCAGACGCTGCCACCCCGGCCACGCCGCAAGAGAGGGACCCGTTACCGCCTCACACACCTGCGAGGGGCTCTGTATTATTACTTCAAGCATTTTTCTTATTTTATAGTATACAATTATCACCATCATCATCACTAACTCGTGCTGCCCAAAAGCTTCCCAGCTCTAACCACGAGCACCCCGCGATGCCGGCCAGCGAGCGCACCCAGAGGGTTACGGCAGCAGCCCCCTCCCCGCAGGTCCCATCCCGGGATTTTACCCTCACAGCACAGACACTAGGTGCGAATGACCCTCCATCTCCTCTCATGGCTGTTCCCCTCCGAATGCCACCGTCCACAGCACACAGCATCCCCCATTATCTTTGCCCCTGCAGAGGGTGTTTGTGCAGGCAGATAAGTACCGAGCACTTACTATCGTGCTGGGAAGCTCTGCCCGCTCCCCGCGCGCTCTTATCAGCCCGGGGCAGAGGGGGACCACAGCGCCCATGCCACCACAATGGCAAAGCCTGCTCAGCCACGCCACGGATCCGGTCGGGAAAAAAGGTTAGGTGTCAGTGTGTGGGTTAGACACCCTTTTGACAGTTTTTTTTTAAATTTGAAAGCTCTTTTTTAATAAAATGCTGAAAAAGTCAAAACTTTCCTGGGAACTTTGTGGCCAGGAAGAGGATGGGCACCTTTGACCCGTCTTTGAAGGAAACACTTTTGGCAATCAGAGGCTCCGGCACCGGGAAGGGGCTGTGGGCACCCAGGGATTGGCATGAAAGGCTCTGCCGGCATCAGGCACATCCTCACCGCAGCGGAGACAGGCACTGCCAGGGTGGTCAGACATCATGGTGAGGAAGGCCACAGGAGCAGGGTGCATAACGGCAGGGAGTGACGAGAAAGGCACAGCAAGCCGACAACGGGCTGGGTCTCCTCTGCCACAAGGGCCACCGAAAGCTTTCCTCTAGCCCCACTGCCAGCACGGGCCGATCTCCCCTCTCAGAGGTGCACAGCTCCCCTAGGGTCTCACTGCCCCGGTGCTGGGTTCCAGCCAGGCGCTTCCATGGGAAAACCTTCATGAAAAATCACAAAAAGCTTTGCAGCGGAGCAGATGCTGCTTCAGCCTGTGTGGTTAGAGATGAACGAGGAGGAGGAAGAGGCGAGGAGAGCCACAGCTTCCCTGGCCACAGGGCAGCCCTGCCAGCAAAGCCCCAGTTGCAGCCTCAGGGGTCAGCCCAGGACGGCGGCTTTCCCGCATGGATATCCTTACCGCTCCGTCCCCCACGTTTGTTGTCGGTGGCAGCAGCAGGAGGAGGTGTGAGGAGGAGGTGTGACTCTGTTGCTTTTTAAAAAAATAATAAAAAGGAGCCTTTCCAACCCGCCTGACGAAACAGTGCATGAGAGTGCTGCTTTGAACAGTGACTTCCCCAGGCGAGGCATCATCGTTTGCCCACAACCCATCGGTGGCCATTTCAGCACCGGCCAGGAGCCCCGGGTGAGGAGCAGCCTGGCGGGACGGTGCCCTCCGTCCTTGCAGGGAGACGTGGCTGGGCACCTGGCTGGGGGTCCACAGACAACCCTGAGCCCAGGAGGTGACCACCAACACCCCGGCACACCAGGGCCCCGCTGCGGTTCCTACGCTGAGCTGTGACCCACCCCAGCAGAGATGTCAAGGGTGCGAAGAGCATCGCTCCACGAACCAGGCGCAGAGGAAGGGGATGACGTCCTGCAGCGGGAAGCCACCAAAACCCAAACCCTGCCCACGCACCCCGCGCTCCGGAGGTGTTACGCTCGGGGAGCGGCGACGCTCCGGGGGCAGAGGGGGACGCGGCGCTGCCGGCAGCCCGCTCCTGCCCCACGGCTGGGGTCTGCCATCCCGCTCCCGGCCCCACGTGGGCATGGGGACGCT
>WAAD01021036.1:454400-473448 GCA_013389945.1 Fregata magnificens | reverse complement strand
CCCGGGTCTGCCCGGCCCTGGGGGTGAGGCAGCCCCTGATGGGGGGCCTGGGGGTGCTCAGCATCCCCGCGCTGACCCCCGGCTTCCCCAACACCCGCGGCTGTGGCTGCGTGGCTGCGGGGTCGGGCACCGCTGGCCCTGGCCAGCCCAGGTGCCGGCAGGTGCGGAGCAGCATCCCGAGGAGAGCTGCTCTCCGGGGCTGGTTTTCGGTCTCTTCCACACCTTTTGAGCATCCCAGGCTCCTGGATTCTGGACCGGCAGCCCCGTGCAGGCATGGGGTAAGGAAGAGAACGCACCAGTCCTGCCCCAAGGGCCGAACATGAGAGACGGATTACAACAAAGCATCACTTTGACCACAGACAGAAAGCAGCCGTCTCCAGTATCCAGCACTATAGCGTCTGACAGCTTGCAGCCATACCGCATAACAGCTCAGGACGGGAAGTGATCTCCTCTTACAAATTACAGGAGCCAATTTACACAGGGCAAACACTTCCCATTTTGCAGAGACCAGAGTGAGACCGCGAACAGCAGCGGGTCACAGCCTCCGCTTCCCTCGTAGCTCTCCAAACCCTTCCGGACATGCTGCGGGAGGAACACCGCACCTCTGGGCACCCACAGCTGGCCTCCCACAGCACCCTGCCGCAGCCAGCGAGACCGGCTCGGAAGCACGTCTGTGGGTGCCGGATCCCGAGCACGCATTTGGGATGGTCCGCAGCTCTTGCAGGATGGCCCTCTCTGCGGAGATTTTTTCCCCACTCAATCGTTTCATCCGTGTCTGGCAGCTAAGCGATCCTTAGCCTGGTAAAAATCTGTAAGGCTTTGACAAGGAACACAGACATCAGTAAGAGTGAAAACATTAGAGGCAAACCTTCGGCTTTCAGTGCATACAAGTACATGTGCCATAACATTCGCTTTCCCAAAGTTAAACGCAGACCAGCATCTCTTCTGTGACACAGCACCTTGCAGTGAGCTTTGTTGACTGCAATCTCTTTTCCTAATCCAGGCTTGTTTCGGGGCAAACAGGCGATTTTATCAGATTTCCTTACTGTCCTTTGATATGGGTCTTAGCTGCTAATAACGCTAGGAAGTAAAAAGAAATGGGAATAGAAATACACAGCTATGAAGAATTAAAATAGTGAATTTAATTCAGCCAGTTCCAACTAAGTTGATAATTCCCTGAAAAACAAACCTTGCACAGAAAACACAGAACACAAATGTTTTTGTCTTGACAGGTGGCGAGAACAACTAAGTGAAAAGGTGAATGGAGTATTTCTGCCTTCTCTGAAAAACAAAAGGTGCCATACATTCTGAAAATGCCCCTTGTTTTTTACTAAATGGGTTGATTTTGGAGGTAGCTATTGGAAATGCTTTGCAAGGAAAGCAAAGGTCTATACTCTGACGCAACCAGTCATTTCAGATGCCCACATTGAAATGTCTTACAAATGTCTGGTTTTCAAAAAGCGTTTATGCCTCCTTAAAGAAAAACCCAGGGCTTTTAAAAATGGCTCAAATTAGCCCAGAAACCTGAAGAACAAAAAAAATCTATTATTATTTTTAAAAAATCATAAGCCCAGCCTTCCCAGCAGTCTTTACTTGGGCTTCAGGGAGATGCAATGTACAACGAAATGATGTGACGTTAATGCTCTCGCCAGCCCGCGATGATGGAGCTAGCTGGACAGCCTGGCTCAGTTTCTCTTAGCACTGAAATACTTTTTCCAAACCAATACCAAAAAAGGTTTGTTTCTAGGTCAAGACCTCAGTACTAAATATTAACCAGGGGCTGACAGTCAAATCTGAACACAGCTGTAAAATGGATTCGCAATAGAAGCTCAGGCATTCTTTTTCTAATTAGAAAACAGTCATTGAGCCTTGAGTGTTTAAAGGTGAAAGCTATTTTTGACATAAAAATTAGCACGTAGTTCCTCTGTCATCCTTCAGTTGCTGCTCTGGAAGCTGTGAGGGAACGATCCAAAGATAAGAAGTATAAACACACTGAATTAAATGAATAGGTAGAAGGGGATCAAGTCTTAAGTTTTATTCTGCCTGACAATTAGGAGAGGAAGAGATTTATTTTTACACTTACTATTTATCCTAAAAAGCACTGGCACCGAGACAGACCTCAAAGGCATTTAAAAACTTGAAGTGCTTTTAATAGCTGCCTTTTGAAAATACTGTTAAATCTATTTTTGAGATGGATAAACTAAGGCACCAATAAAGCAAGGCAGGAGCTTTGAGAAGGACCCAGCAGTGAAAAACTGTAGCCCACTTCTCAACGACTCAGCTCCCATATGGGGACCCCAAGATAAAAAAAAATTGGAGTACTGGCTGCTTTTAAAAACCTGAGCGTTCTTTAAATCCAAATTTTCCTTCCTTCTTTCTTTGGTGGGAATCTAACCCTAACAGCCTGGAAAATTAACCCCAAGCAGTTTTCAAAATACAGCTCAGAGCGACCGTTTCTAAAATAAAAGTGAGCGAAGAGCGAGCAGAACTTGGAGGGCTTATCACCACCAGTAATGCCACTGACTAATCCCTCAGCAACCCCAGCCCCTTTATGTAACCTGGGATTGCTGCAGCTCAAACAGCTTACTGGGGTTTTGGTGTTTTTCTTTAAACCTCTCGTGGACAAATGCAAACACATTAAATACTTTTTTCTTCTGCCACTCTCAAGTTATTGTAAGAGGGGAAGAATAATCTTTTATTTGTGAACAATGGCAAACTGCATTTAACTCATATGCCGAGAATAACACGTGTTTCTCTCTCTCATCCGTGATCTCAACTGAACAGAGATCTTCCCAATTTACAACACTCAGGTATAACTCTCCAATGGTAAAACGTAAAAGGTCAAATCCCAAATTTCTCCTCACCCCAAGTGGTGGGATGTTCCAAATAAAGAAAAAAACGTGCCCAAGGTAAACCATTTACACAATTTCCTGGCAGCGTGGGTGGCTGTGCCATAATACTTACTTCCCTGTGGCGCGCTTCCCCACAGTGCCTCGCCAGCACAGAGCCAGGCACCCGGAGGCTCTCCTTGCCCGGAGGACGAGTTTTCGTGCCATTGATCTGCCTGTTCTGACTTCCCACAGCACAAATCCTTCCAAGGCAAAATTCAACTTTAAAACTTTCAGTCGGTGCTAAGCCGTTAACCTAATGCTGAATGCTTATGGAAACTTAAGAAGAAAAAAAAAAAAACAACCTATTGAGCTACTTGCAATCGGAGACCTGAATGGGCTCGATATAAAACCCACTCAAATCAAC
The DNA here is from genome assembly GCA_013389945.1 of Fregata magnificens. Classification (NCBI taxonomy): domain Eukaryota; kingdom Metazoa; phylum Chordata; class Aves; order Suliformes; family Fregatidae; genus Fregata; species Fregata magnificens. The sequence goes on along the minus strand of WAAD01021036.1, from coordinate 470,193 downwards.
AGCAGCAATAGGCTTCCCTGGATGCTGGACTAGATCCAGCTTAAAAGTTTCCATGAAATAAACTAGACTAAGCGCATCAGCTGCATAGAAACTAACTCGGTGTAACAGGAGCATCTGTTCTTCACATCCACCATTTTCTTACAGTCTTAACTTCCCAGTGCCGCAGCGACGCGAGTTGCCATACAAATCACTCATCGCTGTCGTGCAGCTATACATCCTCTCCCGACAGCAGCTGGCCTTATTGCCTCGTCCCAACGATTATAAGGTAGCAAGCATGCCGTATAAACTACTTGACCAGGTAGCTTTTGTCTGTCAAAAAACAGCTTAATGTATTTCGTATGATGGCATTACAAAGTTAAATTAATATCTGTATTGAGACAGCTGAGGAGCACACCTCGGAACCATTTATACACAGTACAAAGCAAATGTTTACCCAAGTACAAATGAAACAGGTTGACAATTAGCTAATGTAGCTTTGTGGACATAAACCAGGTACACTCGAGCAGAACCAACATAAAAAAAAGAGGAAACAGCCCTTTTCCTATCCCATACTAAGAGCACCATGGTTAGTGGTTTGGGAAGCCTCTCACGTTGAAAAATTTCCTTGCCAGTGTTTAATGTGTTTATTCTACTGCTACTCTGCTGGGATAAAAATAACATCAGCAGGGCACGCTAGCTGTACAAAGGACCCACTGTCAATACTACAGTAATTGACAACATACAATTAAGTCTCACACCTGTTTATTGTTAAGTAATTCATAGATAACCACTTCTAGTACACATTTTCATATTGGCTTTTAATGCTTTTGTTTTTTTAAGCTCAGGGACACCCAAACTTCATCTAAGGGTCATCTCTGCAATTTACCCAGATCCAGAACGCTACACCTACTATGTAAAACTGGTGCAAGCTGGTATCATTGCCACGGGTAACGGAGATGGCTTGGAAACTACACATCCCAACATGCAATGCCGCACCAGCGCGGGCTGCTCTATGCTACAGGAGGAAGGAGTTTTGCTGGGGTGCATTCGCCTCACATGCCTCATTTCGGCCGTATCAGCCTAAGTCATGCAGCTGTCTGCACGCAATGCTCTACACAGTGCAAAAACAAAGACCTCTACACATCTGGAGTAAGAACAGTGGTAACAAAGTCATAGCTACATATTCTTCTCTACATTTTTGTTTATTGAGACAAACTAATTAAAAGGCACAAACATAGGGCATATGTTTACATGGACATTATAACAAACATATACATTAAAAGTGTAGGAATGTGTTTCCTTTCTGCTAAACAGAAAGTTCCTAAGCTTTTATATATACAAAAGTTGTACAATTTGATGTCCTAAAGTACAAAAGATCATTTATAAAATTATTTTACACTAAGCTCTTTTTTTTTTTGTTTTGTTTTTGTTTTACTATGTAGTCCAAGCCCCTAGAACAGTTTCACGTAATGATACAGATACCTGTCACCTGAGCCAGCAGCCTGGCAATCACTGCTTGTACTGACACGGCAGGGTAGAAACGGAAGCAGTCCATTTTGACTAGTCAGTCCTGCTAGCACTCTGTGAAAATGCGCACACGCTAATCTCCATAGCTTTCAACTTCATTAAGATAAAAACATCTCAACTGTAATTTTATTTTATTTTTTTAATGTAGAGTCTTGGGTTCAGGGTGTTGGTTTTTTTTAAACAAAGTTTTAAAAACGTGAATATGTGACATGATAGTCTAAAAAGTATATCTGTTTCCCTAGATTTTGCTTTCTACTTTATGTACAGATAAACAGGTTAAGAAATAAAAAGCACATGTAGCTTAAACATGTGTGACCATTTGTAGAGAAGTTCTGGGCTGGACAGTTCAAACCATCACCCCAGAACTCCCACAAATTGATAGAAATGTGTTAACACAATAGAAGAATAACGTAAAAATGATGATGTTTGCAAATATTTACAAAGTTGAACAGATTTGCACAACACTTGATTAAGAAATAGGGGAGAAATTAAAAGACGCTCTCTGCTTGTCCTGGAGGGGCATCCTACCTAGTTAGTGGTTAGAATAAAAACTGTATACAATTTAATATAAGACAAAACTTCTAGTGAACAACTAACACGTCTGTCCCCTGCTGTAACATCAGCAGGCTCTGATTGGGAGGCAGAGGGCATAAAAATCATACCCAGTGCCTCCAGAATCTTCCAGCTTAAAGCAATATTTCTTAAGTTTCAAAGCACTCCTTTTGCTCCTAGATAAGAGTCCCATAGGGGTCTGACTGTTCAGAGACCATGTTTACATACATTTCGACTCCTCTTCTGTCAGCCATGGCTGTTTCTCACCAAACAATAACAGTTTTTTTTTTTTAAAAAATGTTGACTACAATGCTATATTCCCTTAGGGTAATATGTTGGGTAATATTTACATCTCCAAATATCAGGTCACAATCCCTATTATATGTTGAAGTTAGAATGATAAGTTATCATATGCTTTGCATATCAGAGCTGGTATCACCTTTCCCATAGGGAATGCTGCCTGAAATTATCATATTCCCAAAGGTAAAATGCATATTTTCTCCAAAATGCATTTTTTTTTTAAAATGACAACATTGTAATGCATTTACTCATAAAAAAAAAAAAAACATCAACACAGACAAAGATTCTACACTAGCTCAGAAACAGTGGACTTAATGACTGGCAAGTTAAAATTAGCCATCCACCCTGTTAAAGATACAGAGGGGTCTTTGCTAGTGTTTAGATTAAAATAATTTTCTAAGTTATAATTTGGGGGATAAAACATAAAACTGTTTTTTAATGACTTTTTTTTTTAACTCTGGCAAATAAGTATCTGCTCTAATTCAGCATCAGTCAGCTAAAAGGTAAAACTTACTTTAAATGAAGTGCTCCAGTGAAACTCAAGTTTGAACCATATGAGCCAAATCAACAGGGGAAGATGCTACTATGGTCTCTGATGGTGCATGTTGCCCCAGTGTCTTAGTCTGAATTTATTATTAACTAAAACAAAACAAAACAAAAAAAAAAACCAAAAACAAAAAAAAAAAAAAAAAAACCCAACCAAACAAAACCCAAAAAAGAACTGCTGGTAAGGATTCCATTTTAATCCTTTTTAATACTGTTTAGAAATTCTTTACCAGGGAGGAGACGTGGGCAAGGCCTGGGGCAGGAAAGGCATGCTCTCTACTGGTCTCATTGCTATATTTAACGGACCAGCTAACGTCATTGGTGTGGGGAGGTTCATGGGAGATGTTATAGTGACTGGATGCGCTATATTCACTGGAGCGGTTACTGGGGTAGGTAAATTGACTGGTGTGGTGAGCGTTAATGGAGATGTCATGGATAATGGACTTGTTATAGTTACAGGATGCCCTAGGTTCATCGGACTGGATATATTAACTGCACTTGATACATTTACTGGACTTCTCATGCTCATTGCAGCTGCCACTGTGACTGGGTTTGTGATAGTCCCAGAAGCCACAGAGGACGTTATATTGAATGGAGTAGTAAGAGTCACAGGCGTAGTAGCAGCAGTGGAGGTTTGGCACAAGTTAGCAGCTTCTAAAAATGAGACATAAAAAGACAAAAAGTTTTTAACACATAAAAAACCATGGACAAGATTTAAAAAAAAAACAAAAACAAAAACAAAAACAAAACAAGAACAGGTACAAATTCTGGAATAATTTTCTTTAGGAATTATTAGTAAGTTAAAACTGTTAACATTCTATAGCCTACAAGAAATACAAACTCTCATGCAGTTCATTTTAATTCAATATTTTTTTCCTGAGAAGTCAAGCGAGGTTGTCTTATAGAGGGTTTTGATGTTCATAAAAACAGTATCGTACAATCAAAAAAATCCTCCCAAGAGGAACATTATAAATAGAGGAGAGAGTGTACATACCGAATGGTACGTACTCTATAGCCTTCTCAAAGGTGAACTGACATTCTGTGAAGGTTTTAAAAAGTCATTATTAGGGACTGATAAGCAAAGCTCGTTTCAATATTTACCTGCTTATTTCAGTCTTAATTATTGCTACTAAATTGTTCCACTGATCACAGTACTTCTACTTAGCAACTTTCAAGGCTACCCCGTCAGTACATCTTTCAACCCCCATTATCTCCTCAGCTTTCACACAAGCTACAGCTCCACACCGAGTCGTTTTGTTTCATGGTTTTTTGGGTTATTTTGTTTTTCGGTTGGTTTTTTTTTGTTTGTTTGTTTGTTTGTTTTTTTTTTTTTTACTTTGTTTTGCAGTAAGCAGGAATGAAGTGCCGAACAAAGAAGACCCAGGAGGCCAGTGCCCAGCCCTACTGCCGGTGGGCTCTAGCAGAGCTGGGCACTGGGGGAGCGGGCACCCGCGGTCCAGGACAGCAGAGGGATCACTAGGCATCCATCAGCACCACCTGCCGGCTACCCATACTAGAAGGCTCCAAAACCAGAAGCGGGCTGGTGGAAGCGGGTAAAGGGAAGGAATGACTGCTAGAGAAACCGACAAAAAAGTATTCTAGATCAATGTTACGGCACTTCTAAGTCGTGTCTTATTCCACATTTGTAGGGTAGGACACCAAGCTCAGTCTACACCCATGTTTCAGGAGGTAAGCCAGGAGCAGAGTCCACTCTTGCCACTCGGGCAATACAAATGTACCAAGACAGAGTTAACTTTGAAAGCAACATTAGCCCCATTCAAGGGTTACTGTTGGTTCTTCAAAGTCCATATCTAGGAGGGGTGGAAAGGAAGGGAAAGAGTAAAAAAAAAAAAAAAAAAAAAAACCAAAAAACCCCTGTGAAAATAAATTGTATTAGGCTAAAAAAAAATCCCATATAGTGTTGTAAAGCCAACGCAACAGGTGGCACTACCACAGGAGAACCAGCATGGAAAGAGTAGCACATAGGCATGGCACTGACTGGTCTAGCTTCACCTTCCAAGCACAGTAATACGCAAAGACACATCCCACCCCATGCCCCTTCCCCAATTAAGTTAAGCTAATACCATCAATCTGACAACACTTCTACCCACCCACCTCCCTCACCCACCATTCTGTCCAAAACCACTGTTTCTGTTAGAGCATATTCAATAATCTCAGTAGGAAAGGAAGGGAAGAGGGAACAAGACATAGGAATTAACAAGCAGAAAAAAAAATTCTCAGAGATTTTCTAAATCTGACACCCATTTGCTTTATCTATTTAGTGGCCTGATGATATTTAAGGTTTCTGTTATCACTACATTTTAACATGAATAAGCTGTTTCTATACTGTCTGATCATAGAATTCAATTCAACTGGAATAACAGTCAAGGAGAAAGGAGCTAGCAGCCTAATACACAAACAAGACCTAGAAAAGAAAAAAAGATTGAAGAAACTGAAAGGAAGTTTAGGAGAAAAGAAAAAAAATAAGGTGAGTCAAAAACATTTATTACTAAAAACAGCTAATGAAAAACACTAAGTGGTCACTGAGAATTTCTTCTAAAACATGTAATCCACGAGAGTCACATGATAGGCATTAGAAATCAAACTGTTGTGAAAAGAATAAGCTAGCAGTAATGGGAGACTTTAAACTAGTATACTCCTAACGACACTAAATTGAAGCAATCTATTCTTTACAAAACTGACACACTGACCAACAATAGGAAGCTATTCAACTTCAATTACAGTAGCATAGGTATATGTAAGCTGTGAGCTAGCAACAATGAAAAACATGATCACTTATTAGTTAATTTTGTAAGGAAAAAAACCAACAAAGAAATAGAAGAGTAAGTTCTATGAGTTCTAGAAAACTTTATGCAAAGACAGTGACGTGATGATAAAGCGAATGGAATAAATTGGGAGAGAAAAGATGAAAGGGACACAGAAAGCACCCACATGCAAACTGATGATGATGCAATGACACAGAAGGTGTTCTATGTGTGTGTATATATACGTGTGTGTATATATATATGTAAATATATATATAAGCACACAAGTTAACAACTGGTAAATATGCATAAACACAGCTAAAAACCACATGCAAGTCAAAAAAAACACACTCTTGCCTTGGAGCAAACACAAACATCCCTTTATAATTGATGACTGCTACGTACACATTCAAGCACAGAGACCAAAGGGAAGCAAGTAATAAGGAGTTCATTCACAACAGTGTAATTTTGGTCATGTTATCCTCCTGCTAGTTTTTAGCTATTACTCCTAACATCGAGAATGAAATTTTCACGTAAGACATCCTAAACTCCCTATATTACTGTAAACTCCAGTATCTTATAAAACCAAGACTGTAAGTATTGTTTTGTTTTACCTTTCTTCCTTGCTTTGACGGCCTCTTCCCATAATCTCAGGGTCTCTACCTGCTTTCCAGGCCAACTTGTTACATGTTGCTGCTGCTGCTGCTGTTGCTGCTGCTGCTGCTGCTGTTGTTGCTGTTGTTGTTGTTGCTGCTGCTGCTGCTGCTGTTGTTGTTGCTGCTGCTGTTGCTGCTGTTGCTGCTTCTGATTGCTGGTCTCTTCACTCATGCATGCTATGCCAATTAAGTAAGAACACAAATTCACCTTGAAAAGTTACTCTGTTTTCTGCTGAGATGACAAAGGCTTCTTCCATAAAGAGTGTGTGGAATCTCGCAGGATTCCAAGAGCAAAAATCACAGAGGTGTTTAAAAACGTATCATTAACTCTGCATTTTATAAAACTACTTTTCCAAGAGCTAAAAACCAAAATGTAAGTCAGGAACATCTGCTTTCACTGCCAAAAATGAAATTCCTTTATGATTATTTTTGTTTGTATTTTAGGAAGAATGAAATAAAAGACTATAATGAGTCTCTAGAATCCAAGCTGGTTAGCTGATTCCACTTTTTCTAAACCCCAGCTCCAGGTTAAAAAAAAAAAAAAAAAAAAAAAAAAAAAAAAGCCTTTTTGCTTTTTATTGCAAGTATGACTTAAAATTTTCAGTTTACCTTTAAATCACAGAACAGCATGTTACTACTGTCTGGCCACAATATAGCTCATCATTTCCACCTCTAACAACTGCTGTAAATGCCTCATGTGAACTGGCTTAGCACCACCAAACTGGCTTGGGAAGCCAGAGCTGTAACCATATACCTTGAAAAATACTTCACATTCAAATTTCGTATTAAGCTCAAAAATCAGGCATTTTAGACATTCCTGGTACCTTCAAATTATCCAGGAGTAACAGGAACTGAAAAGATGTTGTAAATTAATACTGTTTAAAAGACTTTAAGGACAAAGTTTCCAAAGACATTCCTTACTTCTCCCTCTTGATTCCTCTGAAAAACCACCTTATATTACTAACTATGTAGGTTAACTTAAGTTACAGGTATCTTAATAGGGAAGATTTGAAAGTCAAGTCTTTGTTTGCTTACTAGGCACTCCCAGGTTCAGGCTTCAGCACTTCCACAGAGTTTAAGGCTAGAAGGAACTATTACAAACATCTCATTTGAACTCCTGCACAACACCAGTCAAATGCCATCAATGCCCAAAACATATCAGGGCTGGATTTCAATGCTTTTCTTGACAACTACTGCCAGAGGGAGGAATCATTGAGCCCCAGGGTCAAAGCTCAGAGAAAGCAGAGAAATCTTTCTCCTAATTTTGACGAGCTTTAGATGAGGCTTCAAACCTGAAACTTGGCAGATCTCAGCAGTTATTAAATATTCTAAAATCTCCAGAATTATCTGTTGGACTTTTAAGCCTGTACAGTTCAGGAAGTAGCATTGTACTTAGAAGCTGAGAAAACTCGGGAACTCTTTTCTTCAAGAGATGGATTATTCTCACAAACTGCAGGGCATTCCTAAAGGATAAGAGCATAGTCTAGCAGCAAACTAATTCCACATATGCCAATTTCCTGAGCTGAAGAAGATCCTGTTATCAAATATCTATTTTTAATAGGTGTGAATACCCAGACTGATGGGTATGTTTTTGCATTTTAACGTAATCAAAGGCAATTCCCTTTGCAAACACATGGTTATTAGAAATGTTTTTAAAACGTTCACCTACTTTTATTGATGCCTTGTTTACAGGTATTACAGTTGATACTTTGGCTCTGCCCGTGTGTCTTTAAGTGGCTGGTGATATATGCTGCACTCAGAAGTTTACCACAGATATTACACGATACCTTTCCTTCATGGCGCACCATGTGTGTCCGCAGTCTGTCTTTGGTGGCAAAGGCAGCAGTGCACGTCTATATGAAGGACAACAGTTACACTTGAAGTGCAGACAGCATCATTACAGCATGAATTACATGTCCACTGTAAGCCTATTTTACCTTGTAGGTGCAAACAGTATCCTAAGGATATTGACAACCTTAAGTTTTACCTGTATTTATAGGGAAACCAAAATCAAACTACTAAACAGAGGCTGAAAATTGAAGTTGGCTTCTGAGACAATTAGGACAAAAATCATACTCTATACTACTTGAACTTTCTTAAAATAGCGAGTTGCATTACCTACCAAAACAAGAGGTAGGTTAAAAAAAAAAAAACCTAGAACAGGCAAAGTTGGGTTTTGATAACAATTTTACTGCAGAAATCTGAACTTGATATCTTAGGTTGCTCAATTACTTCTGTTCCCATCCAAATCAGAACAAGGAAACAAAACCTTTTTCTAACGCTATTTTTTTTTTACACAGGACTTTTATTTAATCTGATGAGTCACTAAAACACAGGCTGGAACAAGCTGGATATTCCAAGCAAAACAGTTAATTGTTCAAGGGCAGTCAAGTTATTCCTCTTATACTCAGTCATCAACTCAGGACAACTTGCTTTCACCTTCCAGGAAAATAACAGATCCAGAATCAGCTATTCCAATCCATTTTAAATGGATATACTGAGAAACACATTTAATTTAAATATGCTGAGAAACACATTGCACACATTACTCCAGTAATCAGCACTGACCTGAGCATGCTGTTACAATCCTACTACTAAGTTAAGCACACCGTAAAACAGCGCACCTATGTTGTTCTCCAAGAAAGCAAAAAGCCTCTAATCTTCCTAAAAAAGTAGCCAGAGCATCCTTTTAAACTGCCTCTACACTTACATCAGAACTACTGTGCTTCTGGTACATAAGGCGGATGCTACTTTATTCCTAAACTTGCTTTCCAAAGAAAAATCCAGGACCAAATACAGTTCTGGGAAGATTATTCACCTGAGATTCTAATAATACAATAACGTATTGTTCTTAATCATTTTAGCCCTTACTTGGCATTTGAAGGGTCTCTCTGTTGAGTGAACATGTTTAACGTGACAGCTTAAATGATCAGGCCTGCAAAAAAAGAGAGGAACAGGAAAGAAAATGCATACTGTTACAAATACATAGTAACAACACCTTGGCTAGCAGTGCTGAACACTGCGCGGATGACCCCTTGCAGCCCACATCCCTCTGCAGGGCAAGAGTAAATACACTCCCCATACCTACTCAGTGGCTTTCAGCTAGAGTAACACATAGTTACGCTGAGACCCGACCTGCAGTTTAAAACTTAACCGTGTTCTTCTTACACACCTGAAAATGGTACGTTTGGTCGTACCTTGTATAAAGGTGACAGATCAACAGCTCTAAAGGTTGAAGTTTTCTCTGTTGCAAGCACAGATATAAATACAGCCAGCAGCAATGCAAGCTCCCCCACAATGCTCTGTCAGTACGCCTCAACCTTGCTCCGAGACAAGGAGACAGTTTGCCTGCCGTACCCCATTCGGTCATTGACCTTTGCAAAGGCTGGTAAAGGGGTCCGTGGTCACCACCAGTGACACAGACATGTGTCCTACGGGACCTGGATGAGGTCGCGAAATCATTTCAAAACATTCTCATAAAAAAGCGACCGCTTTTGGCCACTGCCAATCTGGCTCAGATCGAGACCCACGCCCTAAAGGTAAACAAGGCTCTTTATCCCCTCACCAATCTTCTAAGATGTCTGGTTCTCCTAGCCCCTCGCTATGATAGCTTAACCCTTCTTGGTTATGAAAAGCCAATACTTGAGCTCGCCTGGGATTTTCTACATGGTACCTCGAGAAGCCTTTTCCACAAACACCACAGGTGTATGGTTTCGTGATGCCACCTTCGTGAGACCTCACGTGGTAGGTCATGCGATCCTTCCTCTTGAAGCGCTGATTGCAAATTGGACATTCAAAGGGTTTTTCATCTGAGTGGGACAGCTTGTGCCGGTTGAGGTGGTAGACATCCCTGAAGGCCTTTCCACACATCTCACAAGCATGGTTCTTCTTAACAGGCTTGCTGGGCTTCTTCACCGTCTGAGTCACTGCCATAGCCGTTGCGCCGGCACTACTGCTGGGGTTGGTGGCCGAGGAAGACGTAGTGACTGTGGACAGGATGCCTGCGATAGTCGAAACCAATGAACTTCGGCTGTTGTCACCAGCGATGGTCGAGATAAGGGGCACCATTGTGGTGGGAGTTTTCTTTGGCCGTGACACTAACTTTATCCCTGTGTGGCAGGACTCGTGACGCCTCAAATGGTAGCTGTCCCTGAAAGCTTTGCTGCAGTAAGTGCACACAAAGGAGGTTTTAGGTTTTTCCTTTTTAATCCCAACAATAGCATCCTTTAATGTTTCTGGTGCAGGCTGAGGTTTCTGCGTTATTGGTAAGGGCAGAATCGGCTTCTGATCGGGTGGCTCAACAGCAGAGCTCAGGAGAGGCAACAAACTGTTCTGTGCTGCCTGCTGTTGGTGATGTGAGGCTTCATGTGCCTAAAACCAAACATTCACACTTAAATTCTATTGATGGGTGCTCACTCTGACACGGTGAGAACATTTACAAACTACAGGAAAGCACATTCTAGACCAAAAGCCATTGAAGTAACAACTGGAAAAGGTTACATAATTTTGGGTTTGGACAGGATAAACCACTCGCGCTTTAAATGCATTCGCTGTGCAGATTCTGTGGTAAGTGTAGGAAGGCACACATCATAACAATCAAATAATTATTAAGTTTCCGGAGGGCAACACTTCTTAAGGAAAACAACTAGGTGCTTGTCAGATCTTTTACTAACACAGCATTTGATCTTTACATAACAGATAACTTGTTTTGCTAACGATCATATCAGATGCCACCTTGGGACTATCTTTGGAGCATATGAATGTACTGATGGGAGTTGCAAAATAATGCCCCACCTTTAAGCCGAGCTTAGTGCACATTGAGAATTAAACTGCAGCCACAGAGAGCCAGGATGCGATAAGGCGTCTTATTTAAACAACGTGTTCATACCAGCGTGTTAGCACTGAAACCAAAGCAACTTGAATCGAGAGCCGTCTAAAGCCACATTTCTATATTGAGCAGGTTCCCACCACATTTATACACTGACCACTGTGCTCTTTGCGTCTGGAAACTAATAAGAATAGCAACATTTTCTCTTTGTCAGCAGCTAGGAAGAGAAGCTCATCAATAAGCACTGATAGATATCTAGAGATGCTGGAGAACACAGCTGGGGGGGGTGTTGAAAAAAAGACCTGAAAGCTGTTTCAAAACAGCCAATACCGACTGACTCTGAACTACAGAATCAGTACGAGAAGCTAAAGGGAAGAGACAGAGGGGTACCCCAACACAAGCGTGCTGCAGCAAGCACCGCTCAGCTGAGCTGCAGCCTGCGCTGCTACAGGCTGTTCTATACCACGCTTGTATTAGGCGCTGTTTATTCCAAGGCAGAAAACACTGTTATTAAAACTCATCCAGTCAGACTGGGACAAAACCCTAGCAGATACAATTTTAAAGTGGTTTAGAAACCACACAGACCAATTCAGCCTAATGGAGCATTAAAATAAATCACTCTAGCACCTTAAGCCAGTTTAAGTGCATCTGTATTCAAGATGTGTCTCAGTCTCATCAGACCAGTTTTAAATCAGTCTCGTTATTAACGCAGTGTGCCAGGTCTGAAGCTGAGTTTGGGGAAACTTGCATTTCCATTAGATCAGTACTGCAGCCTTCCAGGACTTCTTCCCTACGGTTTCCTTCACAAAATAACACGTACTTCACTTCACGACTCGAGGCTGTGAGAGCTGAATAAAACGCTGTGCTGGCTTGCAACCCCCAACTTGTCTACTTTTATGTTGGTTGAGGACGGACAGCTTTATGAAATGCACTCAGGCTAATACTCTTCCTATGTGAATCCATTTCATCGCGTCCTTTGGAGAAGTCAGTATTTCTAGAAGCTCACTTTGGGACTTTTTCTTAGTTGCATCCAAGCTCCGGCCGCTTTGCCTCTCCCGATTGCAGCAGTGACTACAGCCACCTCGGTGCAACTCTCCCTCAGCTGCAGGGGGGCTCCCGCCTCCTCCTGCCACCACACAAGCCCTGCATCACTTTAGCCACTCCTTTTTCAGGAGCCTGATGCCGGTGATCTTTGGATAAAAGCCACCGGTAGATACAAACACTAACCCACGTGGGTATGAAAACACGCTCCCTAATGCTGCAAGCCTATCTGGCAGTTCACAGGAGAAAGCCCAGATTCAGTATGATAATGGGAGACAAAACTTGGGGGAATCGTTAGGAGCCAGGCCAGCCTGTCCGTTTTTATCTGCATTTTACGTCCCATCTCTGCCGAAGCTTGGGATGCAACAGGTAAGCTGAACATTACCACACCACACCTGGCCACAGCAGCCACCTCAAACAACAGCCTAAGGGGCTGGTTTGCAGAAGCGTTTGCTGAAGAGTCGAATGCAGAACTCTCCTGGAGGCTACGCTGCTAAATCAGGGCACGGCACAAGCTCCAGCTTCTCCATTAAACTTTTGCCTGACTTCAGTGACAATTGTGGACTTTCAACCATTTATTTTCTGTGTTTTCAAAAAGCGATTGAGACTTCTACATTGCATAAAAAGAATAGAGTATGTACAATACACATTGAAAGTACAATATTAAGCAAGTTGTGTACTTAAATACAAGTTTAATTAAAAAAAAAATCTGAAATGTTTTACAGCCAACTTTAAATAAGCATTAAACAATGTTGTTAAACTGCATCAGAAGACACTTAAGAGCACCTAAGGATAGCTCCAGAGATACAGTTTCAAAGGCAGAGCTAGCAGATCGGATAATAGAGAGCCCAAATCCTTTGGACAAGGTTCAAACTTATGCAGTTTATGGATATTTTTAAGCCTTAAAGAATCATCAGCACTTCGAGGTAATGATGCACTTATTCCTATGGAACCGACAGAGACAGTGGACATAAAACAATGTATATTCATAAGACTACAGGCTATGAAGCTGCTGCTTATACAAGCCTGCTTATCTTGGTTCCCAGATAGCCGGTGTTATTAGCAGCGCTGTCTTTCTAACAACCCCTCTTTGCAACAAGCAGTATTCCTCAGTTTCCAAGGGCTTCCTGCATTAAAGCCTTTTAAAAAAGGATCAGGCGGTATTTTTTTTTTAACTCACTGTTCGAGACGGGAAGACAGCACCTGCTGCACGCCTCTCGCAAGTCATTTTTATTCAGACACAGACCACGGTTTTACTTGACCTAGCATTAATGTCAAGTCAACATTTTTGCAATACTCTGATCACCCTGGACAGGCTCTCGTGCAAAATACCCTCGTTCTATCACTAATTTTTTCTTTCCTGGGGGGCTGTAAACAAAAAAACCCTGTAATTCGTGACCCGGAGTGGTAGAATGTGGCATTGTGAACTTCCAATGCCAGAGGCTAAAATATTTTTGCGCTCCAGCCTTAATGTGAGAGCAACAAATTAGCATGAGTCATATCTTGAACACTGTTTGATGGATGATTCCTCCTCACATTAACAGATACAACTTTCACTTTCCAAGCAGATACTAAAAGTGGTTTTCAAAATATGCATTTCAGAGATTAATAATATCCAAACAAGAGCTGCTTATTCAGTCTCACAATTGTTTCTTTAAAAAGATACAATTCATCAAAATGCCACCTAAACACAATCAAACAACTTTATTTGGAAGGAGCAATTTACAGTCACATATCCCATTGCTAGCAAGACTAAAATTAAGACATTGCAACCTCCTCTAAAAACATTTTGCTAAAAATTACAACTTTACACACTGCGTATTAAAACTGTCCCTTAGAAATCCTGTCACAGCTGAAACACACACTTGGTAAAACTCCCCCCACCAATGAATGAGCATGTATATTCAGTCGCTTGCATTTGTTATTTAACTGATACCAGGGAGGGGGGCCGGGAGGGGCTTTTAAATCCACTTTTTCCTACTAGTTTTAGCTAATCAGTAGGATCTTGGCTGACATGCTGTTGGTGAGAACGGGAAGAAGAAAAACTAAAGTCACACTAGGAGTATCTTAACAGTGCTTTCTGCTGGGTGCATTAGGATGCTCGCACCCCAAATCGTTGGGTTTAACAAAATGACTCAAGAAACAATANGTGGGAAGTCAGAGGAAAATTTCCACGTCACAGTTTTATGAAGATGCTTCCAAGTCGCACACAGCTAAGTATGTTAGGAGAGTGAACTGCTGACTCCTTAATTAAAAGCAGCAAAGCCTACTCCTAAAAGTGTGACATTGCTTTCAAAATACAGTACTCTTCAAAAAATTAAAGACAAGCAGCAAGAAGCTGGACACGTACTTGAAAGTATTACTTGGCATTTCTTACAGAGGTTGCCTGCAATACCATATTGCCAGCCTACGAATAATTTCCCCTCGAAAACTCTCATCTGTGAGCCTGGGAGCAGAAAGGCGATAAAACAGCCCCAACACGGAGGGAGATGGCCCTAAACTAAGGAGATTAACTTCTTAGCGTGAAGTTTCCTATGTGCGAATCACAACTGCCCACTAGAGTGAGAAATAATTCACAAGACCTCAGCCAAACTCGATGGCATCACCCGCTTTAATCACGAAAAGGCGGAAAACCCAGCGCCCAGCTCCCGGTACCGGCTCCCCGGCACATTCCCGGCGTGTTTTCGGAGGCAGAGCACCCGAGCGAGTGACTCATCCCTCGGTACTTGCAAGGGAATAATTTTTCCTCTCTAAAGGAATGGTGCTCGCTCTCGGTGGATTTATTCATTCAACTCAGGTTTTCAAACTCGTGTCACGGGTTGGGTTTAGGTTTAATTCCGAGGAGGACAGTGAGTAAGCGAGTGACCGCCGCTGGGAATGTCCAAAGAGGATTATTTTACCTTGAGAAAGGTGATGTGCAGGGCTTTTTTTTTTTTTTTTTTTTTTCTGCTGCTGCAATTACACATTTTATGTTTTCAAGCTCAAAAATAGCAGGAGGCATCAGAAAACAATCCGACGTGAAAGGGCTCGGCTCACAAAAGCCAGGGCAGGATTTTTTTTTTTTTAATTTTTTTTTTTTTGGTACACTGGATTTTCTTCAGAATTACATAAACAGCGGTGTTTTTAAGTCAGTCTTTCGCAGACAGAAGGGGGAAAATTGTGACTCAGTTGGCAAAGGGAGGGGTTGCACGCTCCACCGTCCCTATTCCTCCCTATTACCGTTAGCATTTCGCCAGTTTTTACAGAAATCCGGCCCGCTCGCGTCCTATTTTAAAAGAAAACAAGCTCCCTCGTCACCCGGCCCCTGAGTCAGGCTGTTTAAAGAGGGATTAATTTATTCTCCCAGACACGGTGTTTGTTCCATTGGGGTTTTGTTAGAGCCCCGTGGAAGGTTAGGGGTTTTTTTTTTTTTGTTTTTCTTTTTGGCGGAGGGAGAGAAAAACAAAAAACAACCAAAAAAAAGCGGTTTCGGGTTTTTGGGGGGGAAAGAGAAAAATTTTTTTAAAAATTAAAACATAAACATTGCCTTCTTTTTAAAAAAAATAAAAGCAAAAACATTCCGGGGCGGCGGCGGAGCGCCGTGCGCGATCGGCTCGGGG
>WAAD01021036.1:439048-453509 GCA_013389945.1 Fregata magnificens | reverse complement strand
CCCCACACCGCGGGGGCAGCGGTGTCCCCGCAGCCCCGGGTGCTCACGCCAGCCTCCCCGTGGGCAGGGACGTGCTCCCACCCGAGCCGTGCAGCCCCGCTGCTCGCGTGGCCTCTGGCCTGGCTCCTGCGGTTGTGGTGATCCGGGGGCTTCGCGGCCCCCGCTGCCTGGCACGCTCTCCTACAGACGTCAAAGTAGCAAACTGACCGGGTTTGCTCGTGTCTGAGGCATCTTCAGCGCAGCACCTGAATGCAAATCAAAGCCACAAGCAATTAAGTATATACTTACCGTTAATTACGTGTTTACACACATCAAGCACATCCTTGACAGGCGGCAGGACGGGGCCCTGAGCTCCCTGCGCGGGGAGGGCTCCTCGTGCCTCCCTGCCGCCCCGGTGCTCTCGGGGCGCAGGGAAGGACGTGGGGGCACGGGACGGGTGAAGGGGGCACCTGTGCCGCCGCCTCGGGTGGCATCTGTGAGGGGTGTCTGGCATTTCTTCGGCAAGCGCAGGAAAAACACGAGCACGGCGGGTGAAACTGCAAGAGGGTGGATATTTTAAAACCACAGCTCTGCTCGTAGCCAAGGGCCGTCTTCCCCAGGGCTGGGGACGTGAGAACAGGCTTACAAAACTTTATATTTTTTTTTTCCCCCGGCTCCAATCAATCGTGTTTGCTCAGGCCCAGATCCACGCTGAGCCATGCTGCATGTCTGAGGCCTTGGCTGCTGCAGCACCCACTTCACCAAAACCACCCAGCAGGTTGGGCGCATGAAGAAATACAGCCGTGTCACCGCGGACTTCCGTGCAGCTTGACCTCAGTAAGCTCGCTAAATATGGC
The DNA here is from genome assembly GCA_013389945.1 of Fregata magnificens. Lineage (NCBI taxonomy): Eukaryota > Metazoa > Chordata > Aves > Suliformes > Fregatidae > Fregata > Fregata magnificens. Next base: position 452,673 of record WAAD01021036.1, on the reverse strand, counting down.
TCATGTCGATGAAGTTTCCCATACTACTTCCTCCCTTATGGGAGAGCCGGGTGGTTTTTCTTGTCTCCTGTTACAGATAAAGCCCATCCCGAAGCCCCAGCTCTGCATAACGCCGGTGCTGCACTGCTGCGGCAAGGAGGAGGGACGGCCGGGACCGAGCAGCCGTTGGCAGAGGACTCGTCCAGGGTCCCAGCCCGCCGGCTTGGCTGTCGCTTTGTGCAGTCTTGGGCGAGTCACCTGGCTCCTGCGGCACTGGTCCTCGGCCCTCCCCAAGCGTTTCTTCACTTTCCAAGAGCATTGCAAAACAGTACTTGTTCTGTTCAGAGTGACGCTTGCGGTTGTTTCACACCTCTCAGGCTATCTGCTAGCTTTTTTCCTTGAAGCTCCAGCGCCAGAGTTGAGTGATTACATCAAAATCTGTTTGCCTTAAAAAAATGTTTCTCGGCCTTGTAACCCCAGAGGAAAGTTTGTGGATATGTGCCCGGGGAACTGGGCTGCCTGGAGTGGCCTGACCTGCTCGGGGGCACCCACACCTCTGAGAGTCCGTCTGCCGCAGGGAATTTGGAGCCTGCTTGGTTTTGACCACCCCCGTCTGCACCACGGTAGACCTCTGTGCTGATGCACCAGGCGGGCAGCACTGGAAATGTTCAAAATAATACCACCCTTGCTCTGCAGAAGCTCTGAATTAAGAAAAACAAACCAAAAAAAGGAGTCAAAGGGGTTCGCTAGTGCACGCACAACACGCGCTCTCAGCACTGCTGGGACAGCGCCGGCCAGCTAGCCCGCGGACCGTTTTTTCTGCTCAGCAGAGATGCTCTTCCCAGCTGCGGCGCAGGGACAGCCGCAGCATTGCCCCCCTCCACCCCGCTGGCATATCACTGAGTCATTGAAGAAATCCTGATGGGCACGTAGGAGGCTAAACTCTACATTCTTGTTGTTTTTACAACTAAAGAACCAAGAGGGGATACGGGAACAAAACCTAGAAGACTCAAAGTCTTCTTACTAAGTTAAAGGAGAGGGAAACGGAGCTGGAGCCCACTTTCCTCTTGACAGTGTCCAGCTGAGCCCTCCCGGCCCCTCTCGCACACCAGACACGTCCCGCAACAGGGCAGCGATTGCTGAGAGAAAAGCTGCGTTGGGAGCAAAGCGAGCTGAGGCTCTGCAGATAATCCCCGGGGGGAGAAAGAGCTCGCAGGAGCTGTATTTATAAAGGGCAAGTCTATGCCAAACCCGACGAACTTTTCTTTACCCAGAATTATAACTGGAAATATAAAAAGCCACAGTGTTTGAAAACACATATTTACATTATATATGCCCCAAAGCAGAATAAACAAAGGTAAGATTTGTAAACTCTCCATCTTAATTAAAGCAGCACTACTTTGGACAAACCCACATAACAGGTGGCTTGAAGTGTTGTGTTATTTAATTTATACCTTCCAGCTCCCTTAGTCATCGAGCTGGGACAGCGATAGCATCAGCAGCCACCCTGCTGCCGCTCTGGTACCCGCTGCGAGCATGCAAAGGGAATTTCCAGGGCACCGGGAACCATGTGGCCCATTTACCACCATCCCGAGGCTGCTCTTTTCTGCCTTTTCAAACAAAAATCTTCCCTCCTTTCTTCCTGAGCACTTCCCAGGCTCTTGGGAAGGATGGGAACGCTGCTGGGGCTGCCAGAGTGTCCCCCACTTCCAGCACCCGTGCCGAGGTCGGTTGTGAGGAGCCTCCTGGGGACCAGGGCACCACCGGAGCTGCCCCTCGGTGCCACAGCCGTGCTCTGCCCGAAGCCAGCACTGCCAAAACCCCCGCACAGCCCTCAGCCGCTCGCGTGCCCTCCTGCCACCCGGCATGTGGCTCCTAGGGGACATCCGCCTCCAGAAGAAGCAATACCCACAGTTAATTTGTCAAACCCGCCTCGCGGCGTGACTCATATGGAGAGGAGCTCTTTCCTCCACCGTGCTCAGCCACGAAACAGTTAATAAAGTGCCTATTTGCACAGGCGCCATTAGCTGTCCTGCCTGCTTGGGGAAGCCGGGCAGGGCTGGGGGATGCAGCTCCCCTCCGTGAACACGGGAACCCCAGAAGGACCATCTAAACTCTACCCATTTTATCCCGTTATCCTTGCAGAAGCCCCCTGTGCATTAGGACCAGTAGTGGGACATTAGCAATAAGATTATAATTTGCTTTTCTGCTGTCTGCACATCTCCCACGGTTACAGAGCGGATGAGTTGGGCTGGGCGAGAGGCTGCCCCGCAGCAGGCGTGTGCACCCATGCAGCCTCCTCGCCCGGGACCTTCAAAGCCGCAGTGCTTTCCCCCAGCCCCTGCCTGCCTGCTGACACGCCGCGCTCTGATTTCGTTCAGCAAGCATGTGCTTGCATCGCTAAGAATAGAAAATGTTGTCAAATATTTCAGCTTTAGAGGAGCCCCTTTCTGTTTGTGCTCTGCTCCCCGAGTGACATGGCGGGCTTTGAATTTTGCAGCTCCATGGGGCTAAAGAGTTCTCAAGTGTGTAAATAAGCTGCAACGATGTTACTGAGAATGTGCTTCCCGTGGGCAGTTTCCCTTCAGCTGCTTCCCAAGTTCGTGTCTTCTCTGGTTTCTCTCTTTGCAGCCTTGACTTCCCCCTCAAACTGACCAGGGAAGCCAAAAAGAGACAGTAAAACACATCACTGGGAAGCACATGTTGAAGCAGAGCGTGCGCCCGCTGCGAAGCCTCAGTCACCAGCGGGACAGCCTCCCTGGCAGCACGGCTGTCCCGTGCCGGCTCCCGCCACGGGAAGATTCGGTGTCCCCCGAAGAGCATCCCACCACATCCCTCTGCCCAGCGCCCGCCGGACAAGCGTGTCCCTGACCTGCAGCAAAACCCGGTGGAAGGTGCCGTGGGAGCAGAAAACCCATTTGCTAGGCAGAGGGAAAAGAAAAGCTCTCGCCAGACAGCTGCCCACAGTTGTCATCTCTGCTACCATCCGAGTCTGCTGCCATCCATCCCTCCCTCCATCCCACGCCCTCGGGCAGCAGTGGCAGCGGTGCCCTGCCCGCACCATGCTGGGGCCACCACGCATGCCTGCCCCGGGGCTTGGCGGGAGCACTGCCGCTGCGGAGAGCGCCGTCGCCTTCTCGTAATTAGCGCATCTGAAAGATCGCTCCACTTTTCAAAAGAGGAAAATAGGATGCAGGAAATTACCAGCCAGCTTGGCTGAATTACTGCAGAAAGGCACCACAACAATCAATGGAGAAGCAGCAAGCAGCTGCTCAAAGGGAAGGAACCTCGTTAGCAGGGCTCAGCAGGGACGGCTGAATGCTGCTCGACTCTGTTTTCATGTTTTCAGCACCAAACTTTGAGGTGTGCATTGCTGCAGCAGCGATGTACAAGGAGGTAGGGAGGGAAACTGGAAAAGCCAGCGTGATGCCCATCGCAGCGGAGTCATGGTGCCACAAGGGCCACACGCTCTCCTGGCAGCAGGGTGACCTCCGGGTCCGTACAGAGCTGGGTGTCAGCTCCCACTGCACGCACACCAGCCCAGGGCTCCCCGAGAGCAGGGTGATGCCCATGCCCCCCACCAAGCAGGAAAAGCATTACGGCTGCTCAGTTCTTTCAAGCATTCCTTGGTGAAAGCATTCCCACGCCAAACAGCGCTGCAATGGTCGCTCCCCTCCATGCAGTTCTCCTGAACTCTTCCATCCCCGCTGCACCTGGTGCACCCACTGTCACCCTTCGGCCACGCTGCCGCAGCTGCCATGGGAAACCCTCCCTGCCTTCCCTGGGATTTCGTCATCCTCCCTAATCTTTGCCGTCCCCAGGAATCCGGCACCAGCCCCTCTCCCCACGGTGCCACGGCAGGTGGATTCCTGCTTCCCTGCAGCCTGAGCTTTGCTTTCCCCAGACGCTCAGCACTGCGGGGGGCTGGCTCCCTTCGTCCATGGCTCCTCTGCTTCCCTCTCAGCCCGGCGCACACCACGGCTGTGCGGGAGATGCTTGGTGCTTCCAGCCGGCGTGGCCCACGGGATGGCAGCCAGCGAGCCGCGACCGAGGAGGAGCAAGCACGGCTATGTTTAGCCCTGCCGCCAGCAGGCAGCGCGCCGGGAAAGTGGTGTTATCTCTTCCCACCTCCTTGTCCTCAGCTGTGCCGAAGCTAATCTCTGCTTGGCACCTTGAGCGGCCGAGCTGCCCCGCGCCGCGAGCACCCAGTGGCCTTTTGTTATTATTTTGGTTATCTCCCTCAACTTTTTCCCACAAAGCAGCTGCGGAAGAGCAGAAGAGCTGCCCTCCCTGCCACTTGCCACACTGGCCCTGGGGACGGGTGGCAGGCTGCTGGCTTTGCCACCGTCCTCCGGCACATGCAAAATTACTGCCCATGCCCCAAAAGCGGAGCTACCCGTCTCTGCTGCTGCCCACAGCGAGTGCATGCCTGGGGGACACCCCGGGGCAGCCCGGAGGTAGCCGGCACATGGAGGGGTGCACAGTGCTGGGGCACCGATGCCATGCAGTGCGGATTGCCCATTCTTAACAAATCCACGGTTCTACACATATATATGATTTACACAGATACATGAAGATATATAGCATTTTCTGTTTCATACAAGGACGTTTCAGAGACCTGCTGGCGGGCGCTCACCGACCCCTGCCCGAGCACACCATCTGCCCCACGCTGCACTTGGCACTTCGCCTTTGAGCAACCGCTGCTCTCCAAAAAAGCATCCACAGTTTGATTTGAAAACTTCACGAGACAGAGCGTGTACCAATTATTTAGTGGTGCGCTCCTCCGGTTAATCACCAGTGACCATTTTTAGTAATAATTCCTGTGGGGCTGAGGACTGCAGGGAAACATCCGTTCCTGCCTCGCTCCCCTTCCCACCATCTGCCCCGGCTCCTCCTGGGCGCGGGATGTACAGCAGCAGGCACATAAGGTCAGTGCATTTAGGGAAAAACACGGCCACTGAATTAGAGCAGCCGAGCCGACGAGGAAATCCTCGCGCTAATCCCTGATCTTTCACTGACACACGGCAAAGCTCGGGCAAGCTGGCTGCCTCCCTCCTCCCCAGCCACAGCTGGAAAACGCGGATAATGCTGCATTACCTTCCCTGCAGGGCTGCTGCGATTAATAGTGGCAAAGAGCTCGAAATCCTTTGGGGAAGGGAACGGGGATGGCAGGGATTAATATCCAGCTAGATGGCCGTGGTCACCCAGGACCCACTCGTGCCTCTGCCAACACTGTGCCCCATTTTCTTTATTCTTCGCTATTTTGGTTTTTTCCAGGATCTGGGTGTTGTTTAATCTCGTTTGGCAGCTATAGATTGTCTCCAAAATAATCAATGTTTGTGCATTCATCTGCATCGCTCAGCTGATACCACGAGGATGAGCATCCAGCACGAGCGGGAGCCTCAGGCAGAGCATCACCGCCCCACCAGAGCAGGGATGCTCTGCCCAAGGCTCCCACCGGCCAAGGAACCGACTCTGCACCATGTTTCCAAGGGGTGAACGAAATCTTTGGCGATACCCGCTGACCGCTGTGGAGCCAGGGCACAGACACCCAGGCAGCTCCGGCTCAAACACATCTCGGTGCTGCCGGGAAAAGGTTCCACATCATCCCGCAAGTCAGGCAGGGATGATGCTCCACACGCCTTCCCTCTGGCCTGCAGCTTCTCAACATGCACTTTAAAGATACACACGTGTGTGGGGATGAAGAGGCAACGTGGCTGAAGGAGGTAGAGTCAAATCCAACCCAGAGCTGCGCAGAGGGAAGTTTTTCCCAAGTTTAAAACAGTATCAAAAATCACTAGAAAAATACAGACCTGCCCTTTGTCAGAAGGAAAATACCCGGAGTTCAGCAAACTGCCAAGTTTTTCCTTTTTAAATTTCCACAGGCGTGCTGGAGGCAGCTGCTTTCTGCAGCCTCTCGGCATCCCAGCGAGTAGAACACTCTGCACCGTCCCCGCCGCGGGAGCCAGCCCAGCGCCGGAGCTCTGGGTCCACGCTGGCAAATCTTCCCAGGTGGACATCCGCATGGTCTAAGTCAGGATCTGTCACGTCATCAGCTTCGCAGAGTGCAACCAAGTCATGCGAGAAACGGGTATTTAAAAAAAAAAATGTTATACCCGAAGCGTGAATCGTTAGCTGACTCATAGAAATATGAAACTCACTTAAGGGATGAATTAGAGCTATTAGAATACAGAGGTAATTACTCATGTGAACAATGCCCTTCTCAACTCTTTAATGATTACACAAATTAGTGCATAAAATTATGTTAATAGACCCACGACTGTTGCATATACACGCAACCCTTCAGTTGTGAGGGGATGAGCAACAGCAGGCTGAGCCAGGACCCTCTCACCGCCTGGGACCGAGGTGAGTGAGGGCCAGGCGAGGCTGCAGCCCGTCCCGCGGCGCTGCCGGGGTGAGACAAAGCTCTGCGAGGAGCACGCAGTGCGGGTGGGTACGTCAGGCTCTGCAGTCTGACTCACTCGCCTTCTTCAGGCTTGCGGGAGAGGGATTTTAGGGAGTATTTGTTACACAGGGAACTTCCTGGAATCTCAGGTTTTTTTCTTTAAATTCAGCTACTCGAAACAGCTTCAACTGCAATTCAAGATAAACTGCTCTTCACTGTGCAGGTGCAGCAAGGATTATTTTGCACTCAGCATAGTGGACTCTTAGCAAAGCTGTAGCTATTTTTAGCCAATCTAGCAATTACTATGATTTTGCTGTACAGCTAAAAACTATCTGCTGTTATCAGGAGTAAGAAATCTCGAGCCACTACTAACATGAACAGATCAATGAATGAGTCTGCTGTTCTAAAGCAGAAGTTTCTGTTCAAAAAAACCAAAACAAACAACAACAAAAACCCAAACTGTGGTTTCAAAGAGAAACCACGAGTTTTCTAACCATTTCTATTTCAGTGCTAATGTTAGGTTTATTAAGTACTCCGCTATCAGTATGATGTGCAATTAAGGACAGATTCCCTCCCTCCCTGCTGCACTTCCCAAACTGTTTGCACAATGAAGGCAGTATCGTGCTCTGCTGCCAACGGGCAGCTGCGCCGGCCGAGGGCAGGACAGAGGGGCCACACAGCTCCGGGGCAGACAATTGCCCTCAGTGTACCAACAAAGCGGCACTATCGGAAGCACAGGACCATCTGAAAAGGCAGATTCCCTGGGCACGAATGGCAGAGAGCTGCTCCAGCGCTGCCGGATTAAAAGCGCAGTGGCACCGGGGAGGTAACGCCGCGGCTGCCTGCCCACTTCCACCGGGGACATGCAACCAGCTGAGAAACCCACCCACTTCTGTCCTTGCGATGGAAAACAAAATGATTTAGGAAAGGGGGTTAAGTTTGGCTGGCCCCTCCGCTTTAACAAAGGCGTTCCATCTTCCAGTTACTACCCCTTTCCATTTCCTTCGGAGCCAATGGACTCTTGAAAACACTGAGTTTTGGGAATAACACGTTCATAAAAAAAGATGCTTGGTGCCTCAGTTTTGATCTGTTTAAATCCTAGAAAACACATTCCCTGAACAAGCACCGGCAGAACAGCTAATGTGGTCTGACTGCTGCCTTCCAGCAGAACCTGTTTCCACTAATTTATGTAAGACATTAAAATAAATGGAAGTAAGTTTTACCCAACAGCCACAGCTGGGTGAGCGGATGACTCGCAAGGTCCATGCCTGGAAGCCAGCATTCCCCATGAGGGAAGTTAAGCCGGCACTGACTCAGGTTCATTTTCATCCTCAGCCCCAGAGGCCAAAGGGGGGAAGAGGTGGCACAGGGCTCCCCAGGCCGCGCCTGGCAGGAATGACTGCTCCCAACACTCAGCTGACTCAAACCATCTCAGTAACAAAGCTAATGAACTCATAGAGACATGGTGTAATTAAAAACTGAGAGTATGTCACAAGGCACAGACTCCTCCACCTAACTTTTCTTAGTGCTATCAAAACTGGTTTACAGCACATTTCTGAGATATTAATTTAATTCCTCTACTTGTAAAGTCCATTACGTCAATCAGAGAACACGATACTCCCCCTGAAGACAGTGAGCCACGCTGGCTGCTGCGGATGAGAACCAGAGATTAAAAAACAAGGCAGTTGCGGAAAGCCTTGGTTCACTCCATGAAGTAGGCCTTCCTCCTCCATCAACTGTATGTCTGGCTGTTAACAGTATGACAACAGAAAAGATTTTACAGGAAAAAAAGGTCTAGAGGCATCAAACGCACCAGAGCTCCGCACTGTGAACAGTTTTATTACAGGATCTCAAAGCGCTTTACAAACACCAGCGCTGAACAGCATCATGTACACACTAGCTGGTACACACGGGAGAACAAAGCGAACGGGCTGGTCGCAGCACGCGCGATGCTGGGGCAGAGGCACAGCAGCAGGAACACGGACTAGCAGGTCATCTGCCGTAGTGACCCGACCTCTCTCCCCTCGGCATGGAAAGGCAAAACTAGAGAAAGAACTCCAGCAGTGCTCCATTTCCTTCCATTTTCCAAGTGAAACGAAAACACAGCATTTCCACTTGACAGGGAGGATCAGCAGCCTTCTTGCAGAGGTACGATGCCCACTGGGTCTTTAAGAACTCAACGTCTGGAGCTTTGCGTGAAGGTGACAAGGTCCACAAATCCCAGCGCAGAGAAATGCCAGTGTTACCACCTCCTCCTTGGCAGAGTTCGGTGCCCTCCCGCGCTTCCCCCCCCGGGGAGGAACGGCCTTTCCGCGGGGTGATGTTTACTACAGCTGCAAACCAGTTTGAGACAATCTCTGAAGCAAACAATTGTCAAGTATTTCCCACTCACATAGTTCAGCAGCACACAATAGAACAGAGAGCTGAAGCGTCAACCCTCTCTGCGCCCATCCCTCACCTGCCAGCTCTCCAGTGCCAGGACCAAGCCTGACATGTTCAAAGCCTTCCTGCACCTCTAACATTACAGCTTGTACAGATACTTCCGTATCTTGGAAGTCAGCTGAACCACTCCTTAAATTACTGCTCCAGCACATTAATTAGCTCCTTATTAACTTGCTTAGAACCACTGGCTCTGCCTGGACTCCCTGGGTCAGAACCCCACTCTCACATTTCAAAGAGGGGACTGTAACATCCCCTTTACCAGGCTCCCAGCCTCCTTTGCTCTTCCTCTCCCGTGAAGTTCACTTTCTTCCCAACCTCTATGCAGTCAGAAAGCAATCCTCTCCAAATACCACTTCAGTTCAGTCAAAGCAAACTCTTCAGGTTTCCTTTTGTGAAAGAAAAGGTTTTGCCTCCCTGAGCACACTCGTAACCTTTGCTTTAAAACTATTCCTATTTCACCTTTCTTGAACACAGGTGACGGGACTCAGCAATGCCCAGAAGGTTTTGCAGTTTTTTGGGCCAAACTTCCCCTTTCTTCAACAGCACACACCTACGTGCCCTCAAGCACGCACCACCCACTCCACTTGTTTCCCACACCCTAACTTCTCTGGCAAGAGCCACTCCACCTTTGCACTCCTCCAACTCATCCCGCTCATCTCTACAGCTCTTCTCCTTTTCTTCCCACCTGGCATCGTCCCACGGCTGCTCAAGNTTTGCTATCAGGATTTCATAATTTTTGAAAAAAGTACATCTCATATGCACATCTTTGGCAATACAGCATTGCTGCAGGGAAACAACATTCTGTAACAAACTCCTGTCTGTCACCACACACAGCACCCTTCACCGTGTTACGCATGCCAACGTGCCACGCTTAAAACTCAAATCTGCTAATCCTGCCCCAAACACAAATTCCGTCTTACAATACAGCAACCCTCCTGCCCCGCTCCACACGGGATGCTCCATCTCCCTGCCATACAGAAGCAACCTACAGTCATCCACCTCTAAAAGCAAAGTATACATTATTTACACAAGTACCCTATTTAAACATTAACCTGATCACCACCTGCTCCGCACTCCCTAGAAACTTATAGTTTCTATAAACTGGCAATTATATCGTGCAGAAAGAAACGCCTTTCTGCTCCACACTGACACTTTGCTCTTTGATTCACTGTAAAGGAAACCTATTCAAACATAAGCAATGTCATTGCATCAGACAACCAAAGGAATACTCCTGTACTTCCTATTAAGCAATGAGAACGTTCCCCTAGGGATGGTGCCATGTTTCCAGCCCTGCTTCAAGCTGCGCACGCCGCAGGGGTGCGATTACCCCACACCTATGGCAGCGGCAATGGCTCAGGGAGCTGCCACTAGTAACCCAGCTCCTCCATTACCCGCATCGTTACTCACCTCCTGCACGCTGCCTCCAGTCCACCAGCCCTTTAGACTGCAGGCACCAGGAAGGTTTATACACATGGTTTCTACCCGTATTTATTTTCAAGAGGATTGCGGGGGGGAGTGCTGAGCCTGATTAATCTCACGTTTTCTGTGATCTCTTCAGAAGAGCTTCATTAGCAACATGAATACTAAAGCATCCTCTTTAAGTAGTGAGAATTCTTTCTTTTCCCCTTTTCACCTACTCATATAATAAATTCCACCCATTTCCCAGGGAACTGATCCTTTATTTAGGAGAAGCTCAAACATCAACGCTTCCTGTGAAACACTACATCTCTGTTGAACACAAAAGCCTTTTGTCTGAAAACTTGCGATTTAACAATGCTACAGTGGCAAGCAAAGACTAAGACTCTTAGCAACAAATGATGACAACCATGCACGTTTTTTTAAAAATTTTATTTGTCAAAGAAAAAAGGCAATAGCCAATTGAAAACCTACTTAATCTTTAACTCCAATTTTTGTCTTTAAATTTAGAGAAATGACTTATTTACTTTTTTTTTTTAAACAAACCCCCCTTTTTCCCCTTTAACATTTACCATCTACTCGTGCTGAATCCTTCCAAGGAGATTGCTCCAGCGTACCTCTCCAGGTCCTCGCTTTGCTCCTTTTACCAAAAAAATGAAAAACTCCATCGTGCATCTTAAGGGCTCCAATCGTCAAAAATAGGAAAAAAAAAATCTTTGGAATAGCCAATTGAGTTGAATAAAAAAAATCCACACGAATGCGGTTTGGTTGGGGCAGGAATCCACTCCTATGTTCCTGGTAATTTGATCCCGCTCCATGAATCCTTGTAATTCAGCCTCCCTATCCTATCCACATTATGATTTGAATCCAATGATCCAGCTCCAAGGATTGGGATCCAGTGAGCCCTCTCCAATCCAAACCTTTATAACCAGCAAAACCAAAAAAGAGGAGGCAAAAAGTTAGATACTGTAATGAAAAAATAGGATTCTGGGGAATGATCAGTTATGTTTGCCATCAATTAATAAAGATGTACATTAATAACTATCAATTCCCCAAAACAAACTTTTGAATGGTGATGCTCAGATAATTTTTTAGAAATGTTAATTACTATTGGAGGAAACATTGTAATATTTACAATATGTCAACTGAAAATGCCAACATACTCATTGCTCGTACGGTGCTGTGCTACAGGTTTTGTGGTTGCAAAAAATGTTTATGAAACTGGAAAAGCTTACCGCTAAAGCTATCCACCTACTGTATGTCTAAACTATAGCTAGCACTCCCAGCTGGAAGGTAACAAAATTAACTAACTGGAGTTTTCAAACATATCAGTGAATCAATTGTGAATTAGTCTGAGGGGGCAGGGCTGAGACTTAAATTATTCCCAACTAGGTTTTCTATTTTTGCTTTCATTCTGATACTTAAAAAAATGAAATAGCAACGCTGTATCAGTCACACAGAGGACATGCAGATTTTAGCAGTATTGATATTATACTCTGATTTAAAGATACCCTTGATCTACTACAAGTGTACGAATACTACGTAACATTAACACTTGTAACCAAATGCTGCATGACGAAGTAAACCAACACTCCCACCCCCGTCCCAGTTTATTCCTTTAAAAAACTAGAATGGAATAGAGAATTACAAAAGCAAGTATTTAGCCACAATTGCCCCAAAAAAAAGTTTTAAAGAAAAGAGCAATTGTAGTCTGCGGTAACTAGAACATGCCTGAAGTGATACGTAGGTGCACGTACTCAGTTAACCTGTCTCTCAGTATAAGGTCAATACTGCCAAGTTCATCTGTGACAATAGCACTTGGAGTCATACCATTGCCTCCATTATTGATCTGATCCTCCTCAATCCTCCTTTTGACAATCCTAAAATGATTGACATGTGCTCCACAATCCTTTAATCCAAAGCATTCTTAATCCATCTCTTCAGATATGTCTACAGAAAGACACACGAAAAGGCAAGATAAAATATAAGATCCCCCAGAAGAGACAAGTTAGCCACAAACATCCCAACATCCCCAGCTCGTATAAACCATAGCTGAACACTGAGACATTTACACAGCAATACCACAGTTCGAAGAATGTTGGTACTTAACTAGAACTAAATTGAAACAATCCTGACTGACATCAGTTAAAATACAATTTACCAAAGACATGAGGGGAATGTTGATGTTAAGGAGCAAATACTCACTAGGGATTTTACACAAGAATGCAATTCAACACTTCAGCCAATTTGAATAAAACAGTTTGAATTAAAAAAAAAAATGAAAGACTGTACTAAGTAAAGGAAAACTGTGTACAACATGGGGTTCTACAAAAAGATCAGAGCTAGTGATCATTTATGTACGAGATCGGGATCTGCTGTGGCGGGGAGAGTAGCGTGGAGATCCTCTGCTTCTTCTTGGGGAATAACTGCGGCTTCTGCTGTTGCTTCGACTACGGCTTCTGCTACGACTACGGCTGCGTGACCGAGATCTTCCATAGCTTGGACTTCTTGGGCCATCAACTTTAACACGGATGTAGGCAGTTTCTCCCTATTGAATAGACAGAACTTTCGATTGAAAAGTCTAGGCTTTAGGGCCATCTTTTTAGGCATGCTGACAGACTGAAGATATCATTTACTACAGCACGGAAATAGACATGAAAGCTTTAAAGTCTATCTCCTGACAAACTGACCACCAACTTATTTAGCTGCCTTGCATATAAACAATGAACACCACACGTGCCTTACCTTCAAATCCTACTGTTAAGCCCCTTGTATCCAATTCTGGCCAAAGAAAGTAAGTATGAAACCTACCTCATGAGATCTAAATTTAGTGTTATCCAGTTTTCGCACAGCGTAGGTCATATCTTCCTTCCGTACAAACTCCACGACACCAGTGCCATCTCGGAAAACATCAGCATAACATACATCACCTGCTTCACGCATGTGATCCTTTAAATCCTGCCAACTTCCACTTGGAGGCAGCCCTATATCAAAAGCAAGACATTACTTTAAAACCGGATTATAGTCTCGCTTCCTGTAGTTACAGAGTCAGCTCGCAGCAAACAAAAGAGGCTATTTAGTAAGCAGACGGGCTGCCTCGAGGAGCTGTCGGCATCATACGGACAGCATTCCTCCCAGGCCACGAAAGGCGATGCTTTTTAAGAAACAACTTGGAGCTGCATCACCCCTCGCTGGGAAGCTTGCCCGGAGGACCCCGGGGGAGCACTTGGGCTAAGAGAGAGGAATGACTCACCCGAGACGATCACTCTGTACTCCGAGCGCCGGGACGGGGGGCCGTACCTGCCCCGGGGGGCTCCGCCCCCTCCGCCACCGCCGCCGCCTCTGCCGGTGCCCCGGCCGCTCCGAGGGAACTCCACGCGGA
>WAAD01021036.1:419948-438264 GCA_013389945.1 Fregata magnificens | reverse complement strand
AGAGGCGGGCGGGGGGGGCGGCGGTGCCGGCAGGGAGCGGGTCGCTCTCCGCTGTGGGCAGAAGGGCTGCGGCCGCGCCCCGGCCGCAGTCACGGCTCTGTCACGTTATGGCGTGTCCAGGGGGCGTGGAGAAAAGGCCTCTGCCTGCTCCTCAGGCGGGCGGGAGGGCCGAGGGTAGGACGGAGGCGAGCTGGGACCGGCTTGGCCAAGCTGAGGTAAAATGGCTGCCCTAAGGGCATAGGAAGCTGAGTCCAGGTTTGGGTCTACTGCTCAGCCATGCGAGCATCCTGCTTACGTATCCCCTTCAGCAGAGCATTAAAGTGAAGTTTTAGGGCTGTTGGTTTTGGTTGTTTTTTTACCCTAACACGGTGCTTTCCCGTTTCTGATCGCTGTATCATGGTTCTTAGGGGCTCTTACATCAGACTAATCTCATGGTCTGCTCTGGAAGGACACTCAAATCTGCTTTGCAAGCTGAGCACGATGACTTTGGACATAACAAACCTTACGAATGTACTTGGCTTTGTTTTGTGTCTACGTAAGTTAATAAAAGTGGAGGAACAAAAAGGCGTTTGAGATGGAGGCAAAGTCACATCTCAAGTGAACACATTTATGGAAACATCATCTCCTGAGGGCTACATGCTCCTGCAGCAGCATGTGCTATATGGTGCGTCTTCAGAGGTTTAAGGTAGAGTTACATGAGAGATGCATGCAAAAGAGGACAGAAAAGGATTTCTTGTGGAAGAAGCAAGAAAATAATGTACAACTGTCATGTTTATGAGATTATAATTTAAATAAAGTCACTTTAAAACACCAGTGTAGTAGTCTAGTTTGTCACAAAGCCCTAACAGTTGTGTTAAGGCAGTAAATGTAGCTTTAGATAGACAAACTGCTTCAGCGTGCCCCAAACCCTTAGAGCACAGCAGCTCTTCCCTGGCGTGTCCCACCTCGCCCTAACCCAATGCGATTCGTTCCTCTGCTCATGCTTCGCTGCTCGGAGTTCAGGTGGCGAATTGCTTTTGAAGTGACAATTTTTTGTATGATCCACAAGATACAACAGACGTGGGAGGGATACTTCTAAAAAACGTTTGAAATAGTTGTACTTTTGCAATCTGCATGTCTCTCATTTACCCCTTGGTGTCTTTCGTACCGGCACAAACGAGTCGTCGTGGTGCCAGAAAGGTTGAGTCACTGTAACCACCGTGATGGGGTTAAAGTAGTAGAGTGTGTAGAAAAACCCTTCAGGCTCCTAAGTTAATTAAGGGATTTTGAAAAATGTGTCATGCCTCTTCAGTAGAGTCTGTCATGCATACTTCATTTTTCATGTGTTAATTAAAAATGCGTGTTCCTCTAGAAAACAGCAATCCTGGTGACTTACAGCTAGAAAAATATTTTCAGTATAACGCCATAACATGTTAGACTTATAAATGCCTTTCATTTTTCTCTTGCGTAGCTTGAAGTACAGTAATGTGCTCTGCTCTAGTGATTTTTAACATTGGTAATATCTATGTTAGATTGCTAGTGGTTTAAAGACTGCTATTAATCACTGAAAGATGTTATGCGAAAGCCCATCTTCAGAAGTGGTGGTTTGCAAAGTATAAACTACCGAGTATCTAGGGATTTTCTACATCTTTAAAAGCGTGTTATGGTTTCACAATTCTGTTTGTAGCGGAATATGAACTGGTGAGACGGTGACTGCAGTGCCCCTGTGGTTCCACCGTTGATCTACATGTCCTCAGTGGATGCTTTTGGGTAAATACATTTTTTGAACCAGCACAATTTAACAAGCTAATTCAATTATTTGCCAGCTCAGTAGAAATACTTGTTGCATATTAAAAAAAAAGAACAACTCCCCTCCCCACAAAAAAAACAAATCTCAGCGACCCTGAATATGCTCTTCCCGGGTGTAGGGAAGGCTCCATCCTTTGCCAAGAAATGAGTCTTTATTTTGAAAAGCTTATTAAACTGCTGAAAGTTATTCTTAAAGGCATCATAAAATAATGGCAAGTCTGCCTGGTTGGCAAAAACTCTATTGCGTAATTTCTTTTGTGTGTTAATAATCCTCATAACTGCTTTAAATGATTGCCTTAATTACCTTAATGAAGTGTCTACAGAAATATTGAATGTTTTCTTCCTCATTACCTTTTTTAGCTCTGTTATCAGCGGAGTGCTTAAAACAGTTGGATAAGCTGCAGAACATTTATTTGCTTTGTCAGAGTCACTTTTGGCTTTCTGGCAAAATGTATATGTGGAGAATCATTAAACATTAATTATGTAGAAAATAAATTACTGGGAAGGAAATGGCAAATAATCTTGCTAAGAAAAAAGCCAACTACTGTAAAATGACAAGCTTTCATTCTCAAAATGAGAGTAATGAAAAACAGGGCTTTCAAACTGAGAATATTGACGAATAACGCAAATATTAACCCTGTAACCCAGTACGGGACGTGTCTCAGCGTGCTGAACTTACCCAGGTGGAGATATGCTGGAGAACACTTTGTTACAGCCACTGCTCAGTCTGCTTTAGGCCTTCTCACCTAGAGAAAGAAAACCAGCAACTTTGGTTTGGCCCTTTCTGGCATTTTCACAGCCTTCCTTCCTCTCCCCTGCACTTCCAGACCTCTTCCCACGGTGTTAAAATGCATTCCTGCTCTTTGCAAATAACCATCGCGATGCTGCAGGTGGGTCTTTTTATGCAAAGGTACTAAAATGCTTTATAATGGGGTCACTGCTCATTTTTATTTATGACGAAACAGAGGCATTGGCAGCAAAGTTTTTGCCAAGAGGAGCTGGCAGAGTTGGGGCAGAGCAGGGACCGCAGCCCACGTCTGAGCTGGGTGGGTTGGGTTGCAATTCTACATGCTAGCTTTCATCACCTTTACCACTCGCCTGGCTCTGTTAGCGAGAACCTGTTTTTCCTAAATCGCAGGCAGCCTTCTTAGTACGGCATGATCCAGCTGGGATTAGTCTGGACTAATCTTTGTTGCAAAATACCAGTTCATCAAAGCTCAGATTGTTTGGAAGAAAAGGGTCATTTTTAAACCAGCGTCTTAAGTTGTAGCGTTTCTTTGGAGAACTAAGCTTTGGATTGTCCAAACTCGCTCTTTCCCTCCCATAACAGTCATTCTGAATATGCTGCTTGAGTGGTTTCTTTTGGCATTTCAACAGTAGCACGAAACTGCACAGACAGTGTCTTTGGAGCTTGAAATATAAAGCTGATACGTTGAGGGCCTTCAATTTTAAATAGTGCCTCAATGTTACCAAAGTTATTAATTTACATGTAGAAAAAAATGCAAAAATACAGTCTGTGATTTTTTCAGAGAAACTCTGAGTACATTGATAAGACAAGGAAAGTGTGTGTAAGTTTGAAAATATTCCCCATAAAAGTGGATGGTGGCAGTGCTCATTTATGTAGATTTATATGTAAGCAAAAAGATTTTATATGCACATGCTGTAGCATGTCTTGATGCAAAGAAAACACAGCACACTGACGGTGTGCATTTTTCCTGAAAGCCAGCCCAAAAGGACACACACAGGTAGAGATTTAAAGAAGAAAAGCCACTCAGAAGAGCAGGCTGCATCGACTGGCATTTCCATACCACCACCTTAATTCAAGTCACGCCTGGAAGGCATTGTGAAAGTACTCATTTTTATAAATTCTGAAACATTGCTTTCTTTCCTTCATTAGAACAGCTACACCATTACAGCTGTTAAGCACGATGTGTTCAGCAGAGCCGTGATCGTAAGGTCCCCAGAGCAGACTGCTGAGGTCTTCACGGGACCCTCCGGCACAGCCGAGACCCATTCCTGCAGCCCCAGCAGCACAGGACCACGACCCACCTCGTCATCCTGGGCTGGTCTCCAGCAACCTGCCAGGCTGGCTGAAGGGGCACAAGGAAGCAGAATGTAGTTAAATCGCATGTGGTTATTTGTCTTGCTAGGTTAATTATAAAATTAAAGGTTAATTATAAAAAAATAAAAATAAAAATCAGGGGGGTTGATGTGACTTCTGCTGTCTTGTCTTCATGTTAACTCTGATTTTTGGCACTTGGTTTCACCTTTGATTCCCACGTGCCAGCACACCACATCGGGGGGTGGGGAGGGGAAGAGGCAGCGGCTAGCACAGACTGAAAAGTTTAAATGAGCCCCCCAAGCCTGTTTTAATTGATTTCTTTCCCTGGGAAAACATTTATGTTCATACAGGGCTCTGCAGGCTCCTTCTGCCTGCTCTCTGTTGCTCCCTGCCTCCCGCTGTCACTGAATATTGCAGCAGCCAGTTTCATTGCTCTTCCCTCTCCCTGCCTGGTGGGATGCTTCAAAGCCTGATGTGGATGGAGAAAAATGAACGCAAACTGTTAACGAAAATAAACCCGTGAAGGTTTATTCCTGCTAAGGAATAAATAAGCGAAAAGGAGTGTAACTGTTTTGGTTGCTCATTTCAGAAAGTTCCTTGTGGTTAGGTGGAGACTGGCCAGCGAGGGTTTCCCCTGCAACCACTCCTTCGCTCCTTTTTCTTTTGCTATTTCTTTGTGCATTTCCCAGAGTTGTCTCCTTTCTTCTCGACGCCTTTCCACACCCCAGGCATGCGGCATATGGCCGGCTGAGCTGTCTGCGCCGGGATCCACCGAGGAGCCGCTGCCGTAGCACACGCCAGTGGCACGGCACCAGCGCCGGGAGCTCACTGACCCCGCTCGGCACCTCCTTTCCCACTGCTTGTGCTTCGACTTGAAGCGAATGATGCCATCCTGATACAGGGAACTGAAACAGTGAGCGGTGACAAAACGCGCAGGGCAGGTAATGCCGAGTGAGCCAGCCCTTGCAGCAGAGCCCTGTGCTGCAGGGCTTATTAAACAGGCAGCATTTTCCACATGTCCATTAGAGGTATTGATAGCTTCTTATTTGGTGTGTGGCATCTGTCACCTTCCCCACGAGGAAACTGCAATGCCGCGGCACAGCCGTCAGCTGCCCTGCTACGGGCAGCGAGAGCTCTGCATTTAGACATTGTGGTGGCCATGCTGCCAAGCCTCAGGAGCATGGGTAGAGCTGAATCTTTTTGTTCTCCAAAAATAACCCCAATTTGCTAGGCCTCAGTGGTTTTTAAAAGGAGGTTTTCCATTAGCTTTCCATCAGAGAGCCGCTGGCAGCGCTGCTGACGTCCCCGCTCCCTCTGAAAAGAGACGACGGGATGCAGCCCCCGTGGCATCAATGTGGGTTTGCTGATTTTTTTAATACAAGGAAATAGAATGAGTGAGAAATACATTAAAATTTGTTTCAAGCAGAATATTTTTAAATACAAGTAAAGTTTTAGGAACTGTTTCGTTGACATGCGCAACTTTATGTAAACTTTTGAGAAAGGCGAGGGATTGCGATAACCGCTTGAATACAAAAAGTCACGCAGACCAAGGCAGGAGTGATACCAAGCCATATATTTTTACTCTCAGAGCTCAGTGAAAGGCAAACAAACCATGAAAAATAAACTAGACGTTTACAAAAGGCCCAGGGTGGAGCAGTTGCCGAGTTCCTGAGCAGTTTGCCGAGCCCAGCGCCCCGGCTGAAAGGTACTGCTGAAAGGTCTGTTTCTGTTCCCACTGGAAATCCTGTTTCACGGCATTTTATTATCCAGACGTTCCCCATTTAGGAAACCTTACAGTTCGTATCCAAATCATTTTTAAAGAAGGTGAAAGGTGCAAAATCAATTGCTTTTAAATTAGCAAGTTAAAATACATAGTCAGAAATTAGGAGTGAAAACACCCTGGCTATCTTCTACTGGCAGTGGCTGTCCTTCACTCTGCTGTGCGAGGCAAAGCAAAAACGAGACAGTTTTCATTTCTTGTATGGTACCTGACTTACCGGTACCATGATAGCCCAACTAAAATATGAAATCAAAGAAGAAACCTATTTTTTTTCTTTTTCCAAGTATGCCTTTTGGGTGCAGTTGCTCGAGGATAGTAAATAAGAATAGCAGATCACTGTAATTTAGAGGCAGCACCCAAGCACGAACGTCGGATATTATTTTGATAGTTTTCCAGGAAACATATTAGCATTTTTATACTCTGAAATACCATACATGAGAAAGAAAGGATCAAAGGAGCAGCGAGCTTCATGGGATGAGGAGGTCTGGGAGAGCTGGGCTGGCGAGGGTGGGGAGCCGCAGCACCAGTAAAAGCTGCGTTTCCTCCATGGGAACCAGCTCACCGTAAACACAACGCTTTGGATAATGTTGAGGACTTTATTGCTTCCCTCATTTGCTTTTCCATAACAGAGTTTTTCATTAGACGTGCACCACTTTGTGTTTAAAGAGACACAGTGGGTGTTTTGCAATGGGAACTGGATTTGCTGAGTTTATCCTCTGCAGCGCTGCTGTGAACTGAGAAAGAAGCCGGTGGGGAGGTGGGACACAACGGGGCGAAGCCTTTCCAGAGCGAACCAGTGAGACGCCGTGCTGAGCTCCTTCCTGCGCCAGCCCTTGGTTCTCCTCATTGTGGCAGGCCAGTTTCAAGCCCAGCGCGTGTTAGCGTTGCCTTTGGGGGGGCTTTGCTGGCCCCCGGGGCTGCCACCACCTAGCACGAGTGTTCTCCACCGACGCGATCCCATGCACAAGGCACTGGCCGTGGTCTCCCGGCACCACCTCCCCTCACTCCCTGCACACGGGGCTGCAGCTGGAATCTGCTTCCTGTTTGAAGTGGCGGTGATGCATCGCCGGGCTGTGCACACACACACGCTGCTTCAGGGTCCGTCAGATTTCCATTACGGCCCGCGTGGCCGCAGCTCGCTCTGCCCAGGGCCATCCCCTGCGAGGTTTTTTTGCTGTTAACGGCAGAGGAAGAAAGAAAAATAAATGTGTGCTGCCGGTCCTAGGGGCGAACATAAAGCAGTGCCTCCATATACTTTTGTTTGCTCTGAGCACATCAAAGACGTCAGTGAGTAATTTTTTTCTTCTAGGGCTTTTTTTTGTTTATTACTCCCCTTTTTATTCCTCCTCATCCTCCCGGGAAGAGGGCAGTTTTGCTCCCTAACCAATTGCTTGCCTTTTTGGAGTTAAACACAAGCTGAGCGCTCTGATGGACTGGGGCTGAAGTGCCCCCGGAGCACTGGTGGGACTGGGCTGAACTGGAAATGCACCTTCCAGAGGCCCGCACTGGTGGTTTACACTGAGGGCACCGGTTTGGGTGCAGCTCCCATGGGAGCCCAGGCAAACCCGCTGGCTTCTTGGTGCTCCACAGCAAAGACAGACATGTTTGATGGCAGCTGACACATGGGCTCGCATGGAGCCCAGCACGGAGGCAGAGCCCAGCACGGAGGCAGAGCCCAGCTTGGAGGCAGAGCTGTCTGAGGCCACCGAGGGCTGTTTCCAAGGACGGATGCCGTCTGTGCAGAGGTTTGCTCTCCTCCCACGGATATTTCCTTGCCGTGGGACCTAAGCAGCTGTTACATTCCCTTAAAAAAACCACCACCTTTGCAAACTTTGGCAACGTGTATTTTGTTCGCTAGAAACCTCTACTCTTTCCTTGCTGTGAAATGCATTCCTCCCAGTATCGCCGTGAATAAGTAGGACCTCTCAGACAGGCAATGTGGCTGGACCCTGCCCAGTAATTCCCACTGCGGGGGGTGCCGGGCAGGGGACGGGGTGCGCTCGCAGCCCCAGGCGTGAGTTACACCCCAATAAATCAAGTCCAGGCATGTTTTGCTGCATGCAGGAGAGGAACTGAGAGGAAACCCCCAGCGCAGCCATGCCCGGCCAAACATCCCCGGCCCTGAGGCCAGCCTGCACCAGGCTGCTCAGGGGGGATGTCCTGCTGCTCGGGGCTTCCCCAGGGCCTGGGTTGTGTGCTGGGAGGACACCATGTGATTTCATAAGCAGTAAAATATCAAAAGCTGAGTTTTCTTCCTGCCTCTGCACAACAGGGAGCCAGCACTGGAGCTCCGCGCTTTTTGGGTAGGTGCTGTGGCTGTTTAAGGGTATCTCCCCAACGTGGATCTGTTGCAGTGGGCAATGTTTGGATACTCAACCCTTCTTATGCAGGGCACTGCTGTCAGGAGGAAGAGCCCCGTCGCTGGCAGGAAAATGGGATTATTCCCTACATTCCAACAGAAGAACCGCCTTGCACTCATGCTGGAGATGCAAGCAGGGTTTCAGCCAACTATAAGTCCCTTGTGCCTAGAGAAGACACTGACACTTTCTGTACCATCAGGCTTGTGGCAGGAGATGAGCCGAGTCCAAAGGGTGGTGGGGTCAGAGCCACTCAGGTTTAGCATCGCTTATTTTCCTGGCTCATGCTGAAGGTGCCAGAGGGAGGTGGATACGGGCTGCGCTCCGCTCTGTCTCCCGGGTCCTGCTCTCGTGCTGTTGCTGAGCCTTCGGGTTGCTGCTGCTGGGCTGTGAGCCGAGCTCTGCGTGAGGACAACCTCCCCCGCTACATTTCTAAGGCAGATTAAACAGTAGGCAGAGCAGCCTTAAGCATTCCTCTAATTAAAACAAAATCCCTTGTGGCCTCTTATATACAGAGAGATATTACAGACTTAAGGGATGTATAAAATGTATATTTATTGATTGGATCAACTGTTGCAGCTCCTTCCATAGTGTCCAGTGAGAGCATTAATAGACAACTGACCAGGCTGGCTGGTGAGGAGGGCAGGGAAGGGGGGTTTGGCTGGTGCTTTCGTTGATGCCAGCCCGCTGGGCTGCTGGCCCAGGCACCTGTCTCACAGCAAGCCCGTGAATACCTGCCTGGTATATATACATATATATGTATACATTTATAGCTACCTAGCTAGGCATTGCCTCCAGTACCCATCCTGGGACCCCCTCGTTTCTGGTCCTGCTTTGTTGGGCTGGGGCTGGTGCCGGTTTGCAGAGTTGCACCCACAGTGGGTTGTATCTAGCTGCTTTGCTTCTGAGTCCACTTGCAATGGCCATTTGTTCGATTGCAGGAGTGCAAGATCATTTCTGGTAAAGCCTTGGTAGTGATCGAGGGACAGGATGTGCTTTTCAGTGAGAAACAACCAACCACTCGAAAGCTTTTGCAGGCTGAGATTTTGTGCTTAGCAAGTTGCTCCACCTTGAAGAACAACCCCAAGAAATGTGAGTGTGTAGTGGAAATGTCTGCAGGCCTGGATTAAAACAGTGCTGGCAGATGATGCTGTAGCTTCCACAACATAAACATTACAGAAAAATAGTGTAAATACGGGGGATTCTGGTTTTTTTCCTCATTTTTCCCCTCAGTAAGGCCAGGAACTGCTAGAGCTTAAATAAATAATTGCAGAAGTGAGACTGACCTAAATCATTTCACACAGCGGAGACCTTGTCTCCTTCTTTTGGAGCTTCTCGTATTTATGCTGTGCCAGAACAGAGTTTAAGTTGTCTGTACAGCAGCAGCTCCTTCCTACGCCCCGGGGAGCTTGGGGGAAGGTGTGAGATCAGCTCGCGTGTGGCAGCAAGGCTGGTGGGGAGACAAAACCACCAGCTCACGCGTGCCGGGGGAACCGGTGGGTATTTTTGGTGCTGCACCGTCCCGTGCTTGGCGCTGGCAGGTTTCCCTGCACTGTGCGGGGCTGCCGCTCCACCGGGCTCTGCTTGTCCCCGCATGAGCACCGGTTGGGTCATGCATGAGTGCCCAATTAATTCATGCATAAATGTCTAATCAGTGAATGCACAAGTGCCCAGTTAATTTACATTTGAGCACCCAACGAGTTCATGCATGAGCACCCAATTAGTGCGTGCATCAGCACACAATTAGTTCATGCATGAGTGCCCGGGAGGTGCATGAGTGCCCAACCAGTGCACGCATGAGCAACCGAAAAGATCCTGCAGGAGCGCGCAGTGAACCTGCACACAGATTCACAATTAGTTCACGCACGAGTGCAGGATTAGTCCACGCATGAATGCCCAGTTAGTGCATGCATGAATGTCTAATTACTGTGCACATGAGTCCCCGATTAGTGCATGCATGAGCACCCAGTTCACGCATGAGCGCCCAATTATTTTGCATATGAATGCCCAATTAGTGCATGCATGACTGCTCAATTATTTCATGCATGAGCACCAAGTGATATACACATGATTTCCTAGTTGGTTCACCTGTGAGGGCCCAGCATGTTCCTGGAGCAGGGACTCCCCTGGGGACTGCAGCCTGTGGCTGACTTGCAGCAGGGAAGGAAGGTGCGTGGCAGAGTGGAGGTAATGCAGAGAGTGGCGCGGAGACATGGCTGCTGTGGATGTGCTGCGATGGTGCAGGAGGAAACCCCCACCCTGCAGCCAGCCCAAAGCAACCTAGCATGCCTTGGCACCCCCGAGCTCATCTGAGAGCAGCGCTGTGCTCTGTTTGACCACAAAAAACCAACCCTGGTGAGTGCTGTGGCTCACAGGAGGGTGGAGTAGATGATCACAACAGCTCTTCCAGCCTTAAAAATTTGGGAAGCCTTTGATGTGCAGGCAGGGCCCCTTGCAGATAAACCACGTTGAGTTTAGGGCTTGTGCTGGAACACCCAGCCCAAATGCTATAATGGGCAGGAGGACAGAAAAGAAAAAATGGAGAAACTCAAGGGAAGAAGTCAAATTAACACTCATCCTTGAGCCGGCCCTGCAAGCACACCAAGTCTGTGTCCTGAAACCCCTCTGCCTCGCGGTCAGATTGGGACCCTTGGAAAGCCTGCCGCGGGAGCAAAGCCACAAGGCACAGTCACACAGCATGTGGTTTGATGTGACTTTTCCTTTGGTGATTATGTTGCCTCTAAACCCACCTTTCACTTCGGGAGACATCAGATTACAGGGAGTTCCCAGCTCTCAGTGCATCCAGCTGGTCTGGGAGCCTGGGCTGGGGTGCTGGGAGCTGCAAGCAGTGGGCTGGACAGCTCAGCCTGGCTGGGCTGTGTCACCCTCTCATCCCTCCTCGTGCACAAAGGCAGTTGTTATGTTCCCATGCTAATACAACCTTGCCGAGATTCCAGAGAGATATTTTTATTTATGGATCCTGCATGAACTGCACACCGCAAGTCACTTGCAAAAACTTGCAGAGAGCAGATGACCTGAATACATATTAATAAGGCTCACAAGTCGTTTAGTATTAGTTTTTTCTATCATGCTTGCGGGATGGCAAGGAACGCACTACCTCGTGGAAAGCAAAGTTTAGACAAAAAGCCATCTATAGCTTGTCACATTTTTAAGCCCATTTGCCTTGGAGATAAGCCCAGGCTGCCCCGACATGGTGCCACGCTGCAGCTGCCTCTGCTCCAGGACAGACCCCGGGGAGACGAGGAACGATAGCTCCGTGCATGCTGGAGCCACAAAAGGCCTGTCCTGGTTTTGGGGACAGGCAGGCAGGACATGGCATGGCCAGAGGCCGTGTTTGGGGGTTTCAGAGCCCTGGTGCGTGATGCTGATGGGAAGTGTTTGACCCAGTCCTGGGTGGTTCTTCTGATGAAGGAGCGTTTCTCCCTGGGCAGGAACACCTCAACCATCTGCGCCTGCTACCCCGCTGCTCCTGGCAGCAATAACGGGTAGTGACCCCTTTCCTGGCTGGGGAACCTGGGGAACAGTCCCAGGTCTGGTACTCATGCACTCCGGTCTCACTCTGGACTGAAAGCCTTTGTAGATCAGGCGTGGGGACGAGGTGCTCATAGCACCAGGCACAGGGAGAACCTGGTTCCCATTCCCCAGGGCATGTGAGAGTAACCCCTGGGAGACAGAAATGCACCCAGACTGGATCTGTCCAGTGAAGATGGTGGCAGGTAGTGAAAATATCATCACCAATTTGTGAACGATAAACTGGGGGAGTTGGGGTCTGATATTGATGTTAATGGACTGCTTACAGTGATCAAACCCTCAGCATCAGTGGTGGCAGCTCCCTGCTGGAGTTTTATAGAGCATTTCCTTTTATAGGGCATTTTCTTTTTCCACAGGATTTATTCAGGTTCTATAGCAGGGATTCAGGGAGATAATAACGTACATTAACCAGGGCGCGGAAAACTGCTTCACAAACAAGATTGATCAAAGCAGCCCAGGACTGATAGCAAACCCTCCGTAATGCAGTTTGCAAAACACTTGCCAAAACAATTGACTCCTGGTAAAAAATAACTCGTTGGGCAGCCTTGGGGGGGCTGCGGCCAGTGAGGGACCTGGCTCCAGCAGCCAGAAAGCTGGCAGCTGGGAACTGCAGCAGTGAGCAAGGGCCAGATCTGGCTCCCCCTCACCCATGGCAAGTGCCAGGCTTTGGTATTGAGCTATGAGCACCCAGGAGGAGCCCCTGGCCGGATGCTGCGCCGCGGCCGATGTGGGTGCTGGGGTGGCAGGTCATTGGGGTGCCCAGCTGCGTGCGGACCCGTTCCCCCGGGCAGTGCGTGCCACCCCATGGGTGCCTCACGGACAGCCTGTCACTTGCTGGGGAGAACAACGCGTTTTGCAAGGGGTCAGACTCTGCAAGGCTCTCCCCCTGGCAGAAGCTGAACACAGGGTTGAGTTGCTGGCAGTGCCTCCCGTGCACGCCCGCATCTCATTTCTGTGCAGTTGCTTCGCAGCGCGTCTCTGCAAGGAGATCAGGAGCTGCCGGCTCCTTGCTCGATGCATCAGCCACAGGAGGATGATTATTGGTGATTGCGACGTCGCTAGATGAGGAAGAGTACCTGCAGCCGTCCCGGCTGTGATATTCGCACTCCGGCTACAGCAGGCAGGACCTGACAGAGGGGGTTTGTGTTGATATGATGAAGTGGCCAAATCCTCCTTCGTGTGGAGTAGCCACCCTGCTCTGGGGGTGCCCGGGTGTCACTGCCGTGCCCACACCCCCTGGGGACATGCGGGGAAAGGGAGGAGGAGAATTAATAAAAGAAGGTGCTATACTGCCGCTGTTCTTTTTATTTATTATTATTGGCAAAAGAGAGCGACTGATGGCAGAGTCTGGAGAAGAGTAAGGAGGTGAGCAGACGTGCAGGAGACACGGCAGAGGAGGAGACAGGGAAGGAATTCCTGCAGGGAGAGGAGACGAAGGTGACATTTGTGCAGTTGTTTGCTGTGGGCACGTGCTACAAAATACATCGGTGTGCCACATCCACAGCGGGGCAGAGCAGAAGTATTGGGCTAAGTTGTAGCAAAGTGGGTTTAGGTTAAATAAGAAAAATCTATGGGGGATGTTACTACGGAGGTGCAGCATGGAAGCTGAGCTGGTGCGATGCTGCAGCCGCACCAGCAGCCCAGCTTTCCGTTTCCCAGACCTCTGCGTTTCTTAGGACAGATGTGCACAAAGTCTGCGGTTTTTGACTTAAAATTGCTTGGGATTGGAAATGCGTCTTGTGGGGAAGTGCACAGCTGTGGGGCAGGAGGAGCACAGCCTTAGATGGCAAACTGCTCCTCGCCGCCAGGCCCTTTTCCTGTTAATCCCTGTGAAGTGCCTTATATAGTGCACTTGGAGGAATTTATAAATAAATGCTTTTTGTCACGATTCAGGAACGCGTCTCCCTCCGTGGCATTTGAAGCACTTTCTTCCCTCAAGGCTGTGCTCCTTCACAAGCAAAAAGCAGCACCGAGCCTGCAGCGCCTGGCGGCGGCCACGGCCAGGGCTGTGCCGGGCAGGAGGGGGGCTCCTCCATGTTCTCTTGCTGCTGACCGTTTTGGGGTAGGAGGCAAGACATAACTGCGATGGGGTTACACTGGGATTACAGGAGCAGCAGCCACCCACGCTGGAGCCAGCTCTGTGGACTGCTGACTGTCACCATTTGGGTTCAGGACCACAGTTTTATACCTCGTCCCTTTGCAGCCAGGTCCCCAGGGCAGCCCCCTCCTGCCCTGGGCTGAAGGCACCTGCAGGCGTCCCCGGGACAGGCAGGGCAGGAGGGAGGTGAGCGCTGCCTCTGCACCCACTTGCACTGGGAAGATACCGGGAGGTTTGAAGCATGGGAGTCCTTGTGGGAAAGCCTGGGGCTCCTGTTGTACGGGACAGACAGGACGAGCATCGCTCAGCAGCTGCCTCTAGCCTTAAAACCTGCTGAGCCCCCATCATCTGCCCCAGCCTCAGCTCAGGATTAATAGTATAGTAAAACCAGACATCGTGGTTGTCACTCTATCACACACGAGGATTAAGCAGAAACTCGTGACAGCAGGAATGGAGATCTGACTTACAGCAGCTCAGATCCCTCTCAGCTAATGAAGCTCCTTCGTTAGTAAGGGATGGTGTAGCAATACAGGCTGGGCAACCTGGCTCTGCCGAGGGCGGTAGCATCCCGACCCACAGGCCTGGCTCACCCGTGGCAGCAGCGCTGCGAGACTGGTTTGGTGTTTGCCGGATGCCAGAGGTCCTCAGAGGAGAAAAGTTGAGGGTTTCTCCTGCAGCTCAGTACCGGGGAGGAAGGGAGCGGCCTCCTCCAGCACAGCTGGGCTGGTTCCTATGCCTGCACCAGGCTGTAGCTGGGCTCTGCACCCCGTGGTGCTGCCGCCCTGATGCAAACCGCAGCTCCGTTCTGTCCCGGGAAGGGGAGAGCCAAGGCTCTACACCTCCTGGTCTTGGATGCTCATAAAAAAGATCCACAAGACTCAGAGATCTCTTGCCTCAACAAAGACTCAGCAGAGCTATAAATAGCCCAGCGAAGCACTGCGCACTGAACCTGAGCAGAGCCGGCTGCCCTCGTAGCCAGGCACTCCCAGGAGCCTCGCCGGGACAACCTGCTCCGCCGCTCTGCAGCATGGCCCCGGGGAGCCTGCTCACTCCGGCCGGGCAAGCCTAGACCGTGCTGCAGCCTACAGGGACGTGGGTCTGCCCCATCCCCACTCCTGGGGCTCCCTGTAGGCTCCCACGTCCTGGGCACCCTGCAGAACTCTGACCTCCTGCCTCTCCCAGGTCCTGCTGCAGGTCCTGCTCTGGCAGCTGCCCATCATCTGCCCATGTATGGCCTTCCCCCCCCACCTCCCCCAGCCCCGAGATCAGCACCTCCAGCCCCCTCCAGCGACGTGGAGCCTCTAGAAACGCCGCCATAAAAGTATTTTCTCCCGCTGCCACTGAGATGGAAGCTCATGAAGGGCTGTAGCTAAGCCTGTTACTGCATTAGCACTGGCGTCCAAAACAGACGAAGGCAGGGTCCCGGCTGGGGGTGGCCTGCGGTGACCCAGAGCGCATTGGTGGGTGCAGGGCATCGCCTGCGTCTCAGCAGGACAGGCACTGCCCACTCCCCCTTCCTGCAGAGGGAGCAAGAAAAGTCAACCTGCAGAAGAGAGCAAGAAGAACACCACTCCAGGGGTGCAAAGAGACCATCAGTTATTTCCCAGAGCAGTGCAGAGGGATCTTGATGTTAATAAGGCTGAGACCTGAGGCTGTAATTTGATGGCTGCAGCCCAGCCCTCCCCTCTGGCCACATTTATTTATTGACACTTTGCTTCTCGGCTGGAGCAGCTCTTGGTGCAGCCCCGGGATGTCCGCAGCTCCCATGTGCGCGGTGCTGGGCAGACAGCAGGTGACCTGCTGCTGTTCCCTGGCTGATGCACCCAGGCTTTGAGCATTTGAGCTCAGAGGTGATGCTGATACCCTCAAATTAGCCATCTGAAGGCTGGAGGTCAGATCCCATGCTGCCAGTGGTGGTCTTACAAACTTAGTGCCATGCCCTGCAGCGCCTGCAGCGTTAGTCCTCACTTGCTTTTCTGCTGCTCTCTGGCTTCTGCTATCTTAAGGCTGAAGCTCAGGTCTGGACCCATTTAGAAATAGTAAATATTTTATTTGCTGTTGGGAGTTTTGACCAGTATCTCAGAGGCTGCAAAGGTCACACCAGGAAATATTCACTTCATTAGCAAAAAGGATCGGCCCATTCCTGGGCTGCCTGCTCGCGAGGCAAAAGCACAGCTGTGGAGCGAACTCCAGTCTGTCCCCCGAGGGCTGTTATAAGCAGTAGGCTTGTCTTCCTTGAGCAATCAAATTAGATAGATTTCAGTACCCGGAGTGGTCTCCCTGGTTCTCAAGGCCACACATGCAATTAAAACTGGTCTCGTTAAGAGCTAGCTGAGCCCAGGCAGCGCTGTCTCCATCTCGCCGCTGTTCACACCAGGCAGCGCTGTGTGGGCACCGCAGCATGGGAATGGGGGCGGCATGGGAACGAGGACTTTTCTGTTTTGCTGGGCTTTTCTTCAGGTGGCTTCTGCAAATGGCTTCTTGGCACCTCTGCTCAAGTGAAATGGAGCAACCAAAATGGGAGCTGGCTGGTGGCCAGCCTGGCAGACGGGCCCGTGGGCGTAGCCCGGGGGGCAGATGTATGCCCAGAGCACGTTTATCGAGGGCAGGAGCCCTGCGCGGGAAAGCCAAGTGGCCGAAGCACCAGTGTCACACCTATGTGCCAGGATCCTGCTGGCCCCGCTGCTCCCTTGCTGCCAGGCCCAGTGCAGGACCCCATGAGACCTCACGGGTGGCGGTGTGGGCAGCAGATGGGTTACAAGTGCGAGTCTCCTTTGCTGTTTCCCGCCCTAAGGTCTGCACACAACGGGCAGCACGGGGTTTGACTGCTAGCCCCCCACCAGCCGCGGGGACCCTGCTGCAGGGCTGCCGGTGGTGGGGCTTAGCGGGCTCCCTGCCAAGGCACCGCAGCACTGGATCAGCCCTTTGACCCGCTCTGATGGCACTGGTACCTGCTGAGTTACTAAAGCTGAGCTTTACCACAGCTTTACTCCAGGGAGAGCAGTAATGCAAAGCAGGGTATCGCAGTGCTGTGTCAGGCCTTTCCCTGGACTTCAGGGTGAACAGAGAGTTTTTATTCTCCCCTTTGTCCTTACCTTGGCTTTCACATGTGCGTGAAACATCACACGTTCTCATGGTGAATGTACAATGAAGCTGCTCGAACAGCTGCGTGTCACCCCTGAGCGCTGGGGTGATGCGGGGCCACTTCTCAGCAACGCGGTACCCGGTGTTGGGATTTTATCAGCTTTCCCACACGAAGCAGGGCTGGACCTGGCAGGACTCACTGAGACACCCCTGGGGAAAAGCAGCGGCTCCCACAGGACATGGGGGTGGTGGTATAGTGAAAGATGCTCCCACCTTTGCTGGGCATCCCCCAAGCTTTGCTACTAGTATAAAAGCAGGAAAACCCCAAGAAATGAGGGAGCCCTCTTGATGTGTTCAGGAGGGGGAAATTTGTCTGGCTTTGCGGGACAAGGAAAGATGCTGAGTCCTGCAGGGGAAACCGAGCACCTGCCTGCAGTGGCCTGAAAACCTGGACATCTGGGGACAGTGGAGGAGGAGGAGGTTACATCGAGGTCCAGGAGACCTGGATCTGTTCCTAATGGGGCTGGTGACGGCCTCAGGGACCTTTCACAGGTCACTCCCTCCTGCTACTGGCTTAGTTTCCTCAGCTGTAAATATGAGAAGCTGCAGCAATGCCAGCCAGCTTGGGAGGGTATCGCAACGCTCAAGTGATCAATGACCATCTCGCGTTGAAGATCTCAGGTGGAAGATGTCGTCGAGGTGCAAAGCTACAACTAATCACCACTGACGGAACAGGTTTTTTACTTAGGTTGAGCCATCTTTCCAAGAACGCTTTGCACATAGCGGTCCCTGGCCTGTAAGCAGCTCTGGGGACAACACAGAGAAATCTCATGGGATGCCAGGAATCCACTGGTGGGGAGCCACACCTGAGACCTGGTTTTACATGTACACAGCACTGCCGAAATGCAGCCACTTTGGGTGACCGTGGTGCTTGGTGCCCAGAAACATCACAGCAAATCCTGCCACAAACATGCCCCGGGATCTCTCAGGGTTGGGAATATAATCCTAATGCCATGGAGCCCCGCTCCACTGTAACGCTGCCCTGTTTTCAGCACCCGTCTGAGCTGCCACGCCACGCAGCTGCCCAACGCTGAAACCAGAGCCCCGCGGTGCCCACTCAGACCCGCAGCGGGGCAGAGCCTGGGGAAGGCAGGGGGCACAGCGTGCCCTTAGGGTGCCGACAGGCCGGCGTCCCTCACCAGAGGTATGTCCCCGTCACGCCTGGTGTGAGGGCAGAGCCAGGCCCAGGGGGGTCAGGGACACCACAGCAGCCAGGCCCCCTCAAGGGATCAGGCCCTCCCAAGGCAGTTACCCACAAGGGGGTCAGGTCTCCCCGAGGCAGTGGGTCCCTCCAGGGGTTCAGAGTCACCGCCGGGGACCAGGGTCTCCAGGGCAGAGGGGACCCCCGCAGAGGAATCATGGGCCCCTAAGGCAGCAGAGACCCCTCCAAGGGAATCAGCCGCCCCAAGGGATCAGGCTCCCCCTCAGGGGATCAGGGTCCCCAAGGCGGCATGGACCCCTCAGGGGACCGGCACCCCGGGACCAGGCCCCGGCCCCTCACGGCACCGGGGTAGCCCCCCGCCCCCGCGAGGCAC
>WAAD01021036.1:400000-419692 GCA_013389945.1 Fregata magnificens | reverse complement strand
GCTCCCGGCGGTGCTCGGAGCCCGCCCCGCCCCGGTGGCCTGCCGCCGGTGCGTTGCCGGCTCCGCTCCGGGCAAGGTCACCGCTGCCTCGGGTACCCCCGGGGCTCCCCCCTGTGAAGGTCACGGAGGGCTCCGGCCTGCACATGCGCCCGGCTCCTGGGAGCGTCTCCCCGGGCCCCCGTCTGCCTTGGTGGGGAAGGGGCTGTGCCGCACCCCTTTCCCAGGGCCCTGTTTGCTGTGGTGGGGGAAGCGGTGGGCGCTGGGCTTGGGCCTCGTCCCCATCCTCAGGCTTCATACTGCTCTGGTGGGGAGGCGGTGGGTGCTGGGCTTGGGCCTTGTCCCAGTCTTGGGGCCCCGTCCTGCCCGGGAAGGGAAAGAGTGGGTGTGGGGGCTTGTGTCTCATCCCCTTCCCAAGTCTTAGTGAGGGAAGGAGTGGGTGCTGAGCTTGAGCGTCACCCCCCTCGCAAAGCCCCATCCTGTCCTGCTGGGGGAGTGGTTGGGTGCTGGGCTTGGGCCTCATACTCCTTCCAAGATCTCATCCTACTCTGGTGAGGGAAGGCTTAGGTGCTGGCTTGGGCCTAATCCCCCTCCCAAGGCCTTGTCCTGTCCTGGAGTGGCTGCTAGGGCTGTGGTCTTTTCTTCCTCCCTCAAGACCCCATCCTGCCCTGGGATGGGGAAGGGGTGGCTGCCAGAGCTGTACTATTACCCTTTCCAGGCCCATCCTGCCCCGGGCTGGGTGGTGGGGCTTTGTGGTTTGCCTCAGAGGGCCAGACTTGGGTGGCAAGATCCTGAGGGCCAGCTGTGCTCTTGTGGTTTAGGGATAAGATGTGTGCCTGGCCCCACTGGGCTGCTTTGCAGGGAGGATGCCTCTGTAACCCCACAGGAGAATGAGCTAAGATTGAGGCCCTGCTCTGTGGTGTTCAGGTGGGTGGATGGGATGGCACTTGGAGCTGCTCCCTGCCCCACGGCGGGTGCGGGGGACCCTCCCTCCAGCAGCACAACTGGCTGCTAGCCCCTGTCGTGGTTGGCCCGTAGAAGGATGCTGTGCCCTGGAGCAGTGCAGTGCTGGGGAGGGCAGGCTGGCCAGCGCTTGCAGCTCTAGTGAAGGATAATCGTTTTTTTCTATGGCGCTGTTGGCCCTCGGCAGCATGGGCCTGCACTGAGATGCTCCTTGCCTAAACAATGAGGAAGGAAGATGCTTTTTGCAGGTCATTCCATGGCTGGTTATGTAATGGCAAATGCCCTCTGAACTCAGTGTGCAGTGGAGGTGTGTGAAGGCCTGATGTGTGTGAGAGCTTGCTTGCCCTCTTTCCCTTAAAAGGCTTTCCTGGAAAAATGACCCACAAGTTAATTTCAGCTACTTCCCTTTTCCTGTGGGAGGGACCCCCAGAAGACTTTTCCAAGGGATTGCCAGATTCCTGGATAGTGAATCCAAATCTACATGCAGTTGGTTGGGCTGTTCTGGGCTGTGTCTTGTCCTGCCAGGTTTTCTGGGCCACAGGCTAACACCCACTGACTTAAACCACAGCATGGAGGGGAACAAACTGCCTGGAAGTGGCTTTTCCAGAGCTGTGGTAGGGGCGTGTGCTTGCTCTCTTGGTGTTTGAGCTCAGTTCCTGTCATTCCTCCTGATGCTACTAGTGTATGTTAATAGCAGTGCTCTGCTACTTTAGATACATTGTATCTAAAACACATAAATTAAGGTTGCAATAGAACTCTTCAACTGCAGGCAGAGTGAAGAATTGGAGTATTGTAATCATAGGGCTGCAATTATGTAACTGGATTCTCTTTCTCTCTGGATAGCAGGCTCCTTTAATTGCTGTAACAAAGCTACTCCTTCAGTTTTCTGGGACTGTTCCAGGAAGTGATCATTGCAGCAGATTTTCTTCACTCCCCAGTAGAGCTAAAAATGTGTAGTTTCACTATTTCAAAACATGCTTGGTAGTATCACTTAAGACTTACAGCTCTGTAAAAGGATTTAGGAAACTTAATGGTGCTCTGCAGGCTTAATTGGAGGCACTCCTTGACATTAAGGAGCTTATTCCCACAAAGTTTTAATATGCTCTGGTAAGGGCTGCTGTCAAGGTGAGCAGCTGTGGTCCTTGTCAGTGCAGACCTTTGCTTGACTGGTCCCCCAGATAACACGTGCCTCCTGACTACGCCTCACGTGTGGCTTGGGAGCGAGGGGTCTGGTGCCTGGAGGGGTGCTGGACTGTGCCAGCCAGCAGCAGGACTTAATGGGGCTCCTTCCCCAGGGTATGTGTCATGGCCTTTGCTTGAAGAAAGGCTGCAGTGCTAGGATTGCCAAATCCCCATTTTCTAGGATAATATGAACTGCGCTGGAAACTTCTCAATGCTGAACACCTCCCTGGAAAGGCCATGGCAGACCTATGTGTAAATGGCTTCTGTGACTGGTACAAAGCACCTGAACTAACTTACAGAATGAATGGGGCTAAATGCTCAGCTCCAGCATACCACTTTCTAGTTTCTTAAAAGTCATGGGCAGCACTAGCATGCTGGTTTCTAGCATCTGTGTTGTGGTTCACAGGCAGGGGGAGGAAAAGGAGGCTGCTTTGCCAGGCCCTAGCTGTGCTAGTGCTATGGTGGGGCTTGCTTCCCCCTGCCCCTGTTTCTAGGCTGCAGCATGGTGTTAGCCTGTTTTCTGGCTTGTCAGACCGGCTTTGTCCCATGGGAGCAGCGGAAGTCTGGATTTCAGTGGCAAAGCTGTGGTGAGGTGAGGGGATGATGATAGGCTGAATGTGGAACAACACTCCTTCCAGGCTAAACTAGCAGCAGTAACTGTAACTCCTGGTGTGGGGTGGAATAAAGAGCACTGCTGCTGTTAACATGCTTCCTGAGCCTCCCTGCTGGAGGTGGGCAGTCTGGGGTCCGTTACTTGCAAGGCTCTGAACAGATGATGCTCCAAACCACTGGTGCACCTGGAAGGCAAACTTGGCTGTAGCCTATTGATGTATAGGAGGGCTGTAGCTCTCTGCAGATCCTGTCTCCTCCCCCACAGTAAGATTTTTCTGCATGTGTTTAATGCAGGTGCTGATGTTGGGCTCTCTCTGATCTAACCTCCAGACAGTGCCAGTGCTCCAGCGCTCCAGCTATAAGGGGCACCTTAGCCTGGGACTACTGTAGGCTACCCTGACAAACTCACCCTGGGCATAATGGGGGGTTTGTAGTGTCGGCTTGTGACGCAGCCTGCCATAGAAAGGACAACCTCTGATGTACAGAAAGCTTCTCCTTTCTTGGGAAGGGATTAAAGGAATCTATGTTCTGCCTTAGGTTCACGATGTCTGACAGAAAGGCTGTGATCAAGAATGCGGACATGTCCGAGGACATGCAGCAGGATGCTGTAGACTGTGCTACACAGGCAATGGAGAAGTACAACATAGAAAAGGACATTGCAGCATATATAAAGAAGGTAACTAAGGGATGAGGGGGCTGCTCTGGCTGAGACTTCCCGAAGCTCCTAAGTATGTGTGCCTGTCATGAGCCTGAGTGTCTGTCTGAGACTTGATACTTGTGTGTTTGGAGGGAGAAGATGCTTTCTTCTTTGCTTCTTTACTGCTATTCCCAAGAGGATGGAGTGACTTCTCCAAGGTCAGAGGGTGGCTATGGCAGAGCAGGGCCTGGTCTGTTGCTCTGGCAAGCTCTGAGCAAACAGTGTGAGTGCTGTCCTTCTGGATTTGCCAGCCTAGAAAGAGCTGGCTGCAGTCTTTCTTTAGGACTTGCTCCACAGATGCTGCTGCTTGACTTGCAGTACCAGTGCAGGGTGGGATTACTCTGTTTCACTCAAAGTGGGCAGCTGTGTGTGTGTGGTTCTGTCTGCCATGTTCCTGGCTCTGGGGTGGGTGGTGTGGAGGAGGATGGGGCCTTGTGCTGGCTGGCAGGGTTGTGAAAGGTGCTGCTTTAAAAACAGTGCAGGCAGCTGCCCTGGTTTGTGAAGAGGTGTCTCCCCACTTGCAGGAGCCCATTAAGTCTCATGCTTGATGGCATCTGGGGAGTTGTCAGTTCCCTCTGTAGCCACTTCTCCAAATGGTTGGGCAAAGTGCTTTTGAAGGAGGAAAGTGTGACTTCATAGGCAATGCGGTCCTGGCGCCTGGGCTAGCTCTTGGGCCTTGCTTGTAATCTAAGCTTGAATGTAAAGGATTCAAAGGTGTCTCCTAACTTCTCAGATCACTTTGATAGGAGGCAAGACTTATGTCAAAGTGCTTGGGGCAATGCAGCCTGTAAAGTGTGTGAGTGCAATAGAAAGCATCCAAAAAAGTTGGCCTTCATTTCCTGAGTGTGTTGGGAGGAGGGAAGCAATTGGATGCACCTTCATGCCCTGGCAAGAAAGCTTTTCCTCACTTCAAAGGTTACCTGCGAAGAGCTCAAACTGTCTTGCTGCTGTCTGAGGACTAACATTTGCTTTAATCTTGAATGTTGAATCTGTTCTTCTGGCCCTGTCTCAGGGGAGGGAAGGGTGTTCTTGGGAGTTGTGTATTAATTAGAGGGAGGAAAATGGTCTTTAACCCTATCTTACCTGCTGAGTAGGAGAAGACTGACTATTAAGCCACTGTTCAGCTTGCTCACCTCTGACCTCTTAGGTCTTCATGTGCTGTCTGGCCTGTGAATTTACCTGCTCGTTTTCAATGCAGATTTTCTCCCCTTTATGTGCAGAAGGGTCCCAAACAGCAGAAGCCAGACTTCTCCTTCCTTTTTTTAGGTGACCTTTAAGCTCAAATGCCTTGCTGCAGCAGACATGCCAAAATCTTTTTTTATTCTTTGTGAGTGGGCTTGGAATGGGAGAGGAGAAATATTCCCCTGAGCTAGCCTACACGCAGGGCTTGAATAGCACTGTACCAAGGAGAGCTCTTAGGTCTGCTCTTTCTGCCCAGGACTGATGGGTACTCTAAGTCTCAGGAGATGATTCGCTTGTGTTGGATCCTTCAAACAATCCAGCGCAGAGGTCTGGTTGTGTCAGTCACTACCTTGCTTAATATAATAGTGTCTTGCAGTGGGGAATCTAAAGATGCTGCAGGTGGGAGGAGAGGCAATAGTGTGTGAACAGAACCAGCTAAGAATTTGTGCTTTGAACTATTTTCATGTGGGCTTTCTTGGCCTTAATGCCTCTCTTCTCTTTCTTCAGGAATTTGACAAGAAATACAACCCAACTTGGCACTGCATTGTTGGCAGAAACTTTGGCAGCTATGTAACACATGAGACAAAGCACTTCATCTATTTTTACTTGGGTCAGGTTGCAATTCTTCTCTTCAAGTCTGGATAGGAAGTAGGAGCAAGTGAAATTTGGACTGTAATGCACTGATGGCTGAAGCCACGACTCCCTTTAACATGGCTATGCCGCTGCATGGACTGTATACTATATTTAATGTGTATATGTTGCAGTAAAAATCTACTTCTGTTTAGTTGCCTGG
Source organism: Fregata magnificens (assembly GCA_013389945.1). NCBI lineage: Eukaryota > Metazoa > Chordata > Aves > Suliformes > Fregatidae > Fregata > Fregata magnificens. The sequence continues at coordinate 414,266 of WAAD01021036.1, read as the reverse complement.
GAAGAAGGCGGCATTTTTTTTGTTACTGCTTTTTTGGTTGTATTGCACTAGGAAACCTGTAAATGCTTAAACAATGGCCTTTACGTGGGAAGAAATAAAACCATTCCACAACAGCTCCCTCAGTGGTAACTCCTTCTTTGAGGCTGGGAAAACTTCTTTGGGCAGGCCAAAAGACCCTGACTTCCTTACTGAGTTTTATTAGACTGTTAATCTTGTAACGAGGAGCAAAGCCAGTGTGAGCCTCGGTACCCACCCTGCAGACTGTAGAGAGCTGGCTCTCCCAGTAACCTCAGTGCAGGTACTTAGACCTTCCCTGAAAGCTGATGGGGTGGCTCATGATTACGTGGCTTTCACGCAGAAGTTGAACTCCACCTTGGACTGTGATAAACAGACTTGCAGCTGGCACCCTCGGTGTTCGCTTTTAGTGCCCATCACTGTATCTTTGGCTCTGCTGAAACATTGACCTAGACTTGTAAGCAGCTCAGCCTGGTCTAGAAGACTTCAACAAACATCCCCCTGAGTTGCCGCTTGCTGCAGAAAGCAGCATCCTGTGGCTGAAGTCTTTAGACCTTGATGCTGAGATCTAAAGCCACGTAGCCTGTCCCTGAAATGGAATAGGATATCAAATTGGTGACTACTGACAACAGCTCTATTTGGCATATTCTTAGCCAGTTGTCTCAACACTGCCTTAACTTGATGCTCTCCTTAAAGCAAGCTAGTCATGTGGAAGACTTGTAAGTGGCCACTGTCTCCTTTTTTTATTTTCTGTAGCTGATAAGCTATTTCTGGAGGGCTGTCCTCCATGTTCTGATATCTGCTTTTGTTCTTAAAGCACAGTACCAAGAAGTTAAACTTACATGTGATGTTTGTGTGAAGGAAACTCATGTGACATCTGCTTCAAAGGCAGACAAATGTCTTGGTCTCCAATAGGTTCAGCAGTGATGTTGTCTTAGTATGTACTGACTCTTGGATTACACTGCAGGAAGTTCTTTTTATCTGGGTGTGGAGAAATGCTGTGTGATGGCAAGTAAATATCTGGTGCTTGTCATAAGGTCTATTTGTTGGTTTGCTAACTAATGCATAGACAGTATGACTGGGCTGGTGAGCCTAACTTGTGTCTCTGAGATGAATTTGGTGTTGGTAATAAGTCACTACTGGGGGAGAAAGGGCAGAGTGAAGGGAGCTCTTCATTGTGAAATGACTTGATGACCCAGGTTGACTACTTCCTGAAGTAAAAGTCCTTCTTGTCTCTGTGCAAAATCCAAAGTATGCCTAATTTTGTAATATTGATAGAACAATGTTGTAACTAGAAAGAATGTAGCTGTCATAACTTCATGTTGATGGAAATGTCTGCACTGGGGTATGTGCCTTGGACTGTCTGGGGCACTCTTGTGGTCTTGTCTATTCAGAACTCCACTCTGGATCTGAAAGGAGAATGTTTTGGGTTTGTTTTTTTTTTTTCCAAGCATGAGTCTAATGTGAACCTGTTCACGGTCTCTCGTGGAGCAAGATCTGTTCCCTTCATAACTGCAATGGCTCAAATACCATTTATTTTTTTCAAACATTAAAGGTGAATTGACACATTTAAACAGCCTCTAGTTCTTTCTTCATTGCCAGCTGTCCCAGGCAAAAACTGCACTTGTCCAGAGAGGGTGAGCAGCAAGTTCTCTGCCCTGGAAGATGCTGATGACCCAAAAGAGGCAGGTCTGCAGAGGGAGAAACTTGACCTGAAGAGCATATGTGGCCCATCTGTGCTGGTGCTGACCTCCAGCCTGGCTGAAACACTGTGCCAAGAAGGAAGGATCGAGGGGAGTGTGTCCTGCTGCAGCCCTGATGGGATGCTTTTGTGCCAAGTAACCTAGATAGGAAAGCACTGGGGCTTACCTTGTAATGACTTCAGACAAACTGGGGGTGGTATAGCAGCTGGGGTCCTGGCTCCTGTACATACTCAAAGGTGTCTCCCTGCTTTGCAGGAAAGTAGGTTTCCCCTTCAGGCTTCCTCCCTGTGCTTGGTAGAAAGGTGAGACCTGAAACTCTTGCCAGTTGTCTGAAGCTGGTGTGTGTTTAATGCCTCTTGCCGTACAGGGGCTGTGGGCTTGCCCTTAACCCCCTTCAGCTTGCTCTCTTGTTCCTGATGCAATCTAAATTTGGGGTTGTGGCCTCCCTGATATTTTGGAAAAGCTGTGCGCACTTATCAGCTACAGTAGTGTAACAGCTATGCTGTGGGACAGTAACACCAGCATGAGAAACAAGGGAAAATTGAGCTGCAGACAAACATGACTCATACTAAGCAGCTATAAAATGAGCTGAACCCAAAACTCCCAACCAAGCAGCAGCATGGCTGTTACACACAGGCAATCTGCTATAACTGACAGCTGGCAGTACTGAAAAGCAGAGGTGGTTTCTACTTTGGGGGGAGCTGGGGCTGATGCTCCTTCCTCAGTAGTCCCAGCCAGCCTTTTAGCTGGAAGTGTAGTTGCAGGGCTTAAGCTCCAGCTGTGCTGTGCTGTGGTTCTGCACTCCTGGCCTGGCTAGGTCTGGGTTAATGCTGTGGCTCCGAGAAAACATTTGCAGCCTTGTGGGGCTGGTGTAGTTGAGCCCTCTTGATGCACAGGGCTCTTAGTCAAAGCAAGTGGCAGAGAAACTGGCTCTTCAATGCCAGCTGCAGCACAGGAGGCTGCTAATCCAAACCTGAGGTGAAAAACTTTTCCAGCTGGAGTTCTGTCTGTGGGAAAGCACCCCTTCCAGCCATGTATCCAGTGGCTGTGGTGCTGGTGTAAATCGGTCCCTGGTGGGATGCGGAGGCCCTGCCCTGGCAGGAGGGATAGTGTGCCCTGGAGCTGACGCATGCAAGTAGAAAGTGGGTTTGATGCTTCCTTGGATGTGTCACTGCAGCAGGAGTCCTGCTTCAGGCTAAGGAAAAGAAGCTCTAGCTCACACCTTTAGCCATTAGGCAGTGAAACTGAGCCCTGCTCACCTCCCCATAACCCCTGCAATGGACACCAATATTGTGCGTCCTCAGCCTTCCCCCTAAACCATCTTTTGCATAGCACTGGGATTCTGGAAGACACAAACTGCCTGAAGTTAAGCAGTGCTTCCCTCTGCACAGCTGAGAGCAGGGTGAGGTTTTAACATGGAGCTTTCTGTCCCTGCTGCCTTCCCCTCCTGCTCCCCAGCAGCTGTCTTACACAGCTTTTGGCTTTGATTTTTTTTTTCCATTGCTGGGCTCCACTTTGTCTCCAGTTTCCACCAGGTGCAGATGTCCTGCATGATACCTCGGGACATTAACTGCTTCCGTGCTGGAGAGGCCAACAGCATCCCCAGGATGGCTGCTCAGTTTCAACGGGGGCATGAAGCTATTTGGAAACATCTGGATCTGGGGCACTGAGTGGAAGGTATGTATTGGGAGGAAACATCTGGAGAAAAAAACTGCTTCCAGATGTGTTTGGGCAAAAATGGTATTTAAATGTAAACTCAATATACATTACTGTCCTGCCTTACAAGCATTCAAAAAACGTCTGAGGTGCTGGCTGCTGCTTGTGGGTGGAGGTCTGGGCACAGGACGGTGTTTGCAGATGTGCGTGTGCATTTGCTGTGGGTAACAGTGCGGTTCGTGGTTGGGGAGAGTGTCACATTTTTTTCTCTTGTACAAGCCAAGTTATTCAATTCCTCGTGTCGAGTATTTCTTCCAGATGTGGCCTTACAAAAGCAAAGGTTTGCAGCGCTGAAGAGCAGACAAGCAGTTTTTTGGTAGCTGTGCTCCATGTGTGTAACTACTAGATATTATCTAGGATTCATTCATCTGCGGAGAGAGCATGGTGTAAAGCCGCAGGAGAAGGTGTGTGATTCCGTTGGCAGGGAGAGCTAGCCTTGCTCCTTGCCTGCCTGGCACAATGTTCTTTCCCCTTCTCTGTGACCACCTGGGACTCCGGGAAGGGACAAAGTGATGATGACGTCTTCACCACCCTGGGGATCCTGCACAGGCACTGGGCATCGCACCCTGCTCCTGTGGGAACACCCAGGCTGGAGGTCAGTGCTCTCCTTCCTTCCCATCCAGCAAAGCCAGCCTGCGGCACTGCCATTACAGTGTTAATCTTCCCCAAGTACGTGGAAGCAGAGCCTGTCACTGGTAAACCCAGTACCCAACAGATGTGTTCCTTCTCACAGTGCTTTTGCGGGAGATTGGAAATGAAGAGAGAAAATGTGGAAATCATTTTTATCTCGCTTTCAGTCTCTGATGGGTAAATCCTGAAGAGGCCAGTGCCATGCGGTGAAGGAAGCAGGGCTGTGCCATCCCTGCCCACCCGAGGTTTCCCTGCTTTGTTCTATTTATTGAGCAACGATTCTGACACCCTTTCCCAGACTGTGACTCATAGCAGCACTGTCTGTGCATAAGCCATGTGTCTCGGAGCGCTTTATAGATACAGGAGCTGCAGGAGCCTCGCAGGAGCCAACTGTGTTTATTAAAAGATGATCAGATGTTTCCTCCTTTAAGGCAGTGTCTAGCTGAGGCCGAGTAATAACTCATTACCAACAAGACAAATAACTGCTTATCATCAGGTCAGCGCCTTCACCAGCCCTTCTGTTAGTGGCGGCAGGTGCCATGCTTCTCTTCCACCAAGCACCGGTGGTCTCAGCACCCAGCACAGGAGGGTAAGAAGGGAGCTGCCCTGCTGGACCCCGTTCCAGTCCCTGTCCCTTCCCCTGCCAGCAGCCTGAGCAGGGGCAACCCCGGGGGGGTCAACCCCAGGCTCTGCTCCACTGCTCAGCAGGGTTTGGGCCTGGGTTAAGCTCGAGGAACAGTTTTATCCAGCCCTGGTGTAGCTTGTTTCCTCCTGCCTGTGGAAACAGGCTGCTGTAGTGGCCTCACAGTCCAGGTCTTTCTGTCCTAGTGCTGGGAATTCAGAACAAATGCACCAGAGCTTGCTGTGACCTGGTGGAAAAATCAATGGTGGGCCAGTGCAGTGTGCCGCAGAGGCACCCTGGGAGCATTGCCGGGGCCATGGGCGAGGCAGGATGTCACACTCTGCCACGTCCCCCGTCCCTGTGTGCCCCTTGCTGCCCGGCATGGCAGCGCTTGCTCATGGGCCTCGCTTGAGGGCTGGGCTGGAGGGGGAGGCAGTGGAGAGCAGGGCCAGCTCTTGCCCCCTTGCAGGACGTGGGGCCAGGGCCCTCGCAGGCTTGGTCAGAGGCTTTCCTCAGACGCCATCCCCTGGCGTGGCCGCCGCAGCCCTCCCCTGCCAGATGCCATGGCATCTCTCCATGTCCTTTGTTCCCTCCCTTGCTTACGCGTCTCCGTTGATTTATGGCCATTGCAGAGCAGCCTGACCACAGCTCAGCTGCTTGCCCAGACCCTGGCTGGGCTACGTGCCCTCGCCCCTGGCCTGCCGAGCAGGGAGGGTTTTGGGGAGAGATCCAAGCCCCCCATGCACTAGGGCCCCCCTGCATTTAAACATGTGCATAGCCTTTTCTTTCACCTCCTTCCAGCCTGGGTGTGAATGAAGTGCTTTCAGGGGGAGGAGATTGCTGGGAGCCCTGCTCTCCCTGTGCATTGGTTGCAGCCCATAAAAGCATTCAAGGAATTCGTCACGGCTAGTCCCTGCGCGGGGTTAGTGTAGTGAAAGCCGCCCTTTGTTCCCGCAGCTCCGGCCGCCAAGTCCCACACAGGGACGGGGCTGGAATCTGCAGAGCTGGATGCGTGCTCCTGCCAGCACGTTGCCCTTAGCGGCCCCGTCATGGGTGCCACAATGCACCGGGGCCATCGGGAAAGGTTTTTCTCATGTCTTACCCCAGCCAGGGTGAGCAGCCTGAGGTAAGCAGCGTTAGGCGCTGCTGGGGCATGATGAAAGGATTTCCCCGGGGTTTACCAGCAGGGTTGAGCGCCTGCCGGTACACACGGTGTGACCCAAGCTTTAGCCCCATGCTGCTTAAGCTGAGTCAGAGGAACGGAAATACCTTCTTACACAGGTATTTTTCCACAAAGTGTTCAATTACAGATTTGGGGTTTAATCTTGCGCCCATCTCGTGCAGTTTCCCAGCTGGCTGCGCCACTCGCCTGCTGCCTGCCGGGTTGCCGGGGCCGCTCCGGCAGGAAAGGACAGAGGGCTGACACCGAGCCAGGACGTGCCTCCGCTGCAGCCTGCACACAGGCGGCTGGCGCTCAGCCCAGAACATGGCTCTGGAAAAAAATAAATGCCTTTTTTGTTTTTGAGGAAAGCCCAGAACACTTCGACAAGGACAAAACCTCTTCCTAAATCCAGTTTTAAAAGTCCTGTTTTCTCTAAGGGACCAAAATGACCTGGCCAAAAGCGTCTGCTCTTCCATGGCCCGTGGGCCAGCTTGGATGGGGTAAACCTGGACCCACATTGCAAAGGCTCCCTCTGAAACCGTGGCTTGCAGGGGGACTGAGGGACAGCACTCATGTGGCCCCCTTCCAGCAGGGTCCCCACCCATGGGTGCTGGCGGTCGCACTGGTAGGGGGTCGCTGGACCTTCTCTGTGTTGTAATTAGCACAAGAGAAGAAACCCGCTGCGTGACTCAGCAAGGGTTGGGTGCCAGGCCAGGACTTTGTCACTGTCCTCCAGCAAGACTGACATATGCAATTCAGGCAGAGCCTGGGCTGGCTAAAGATACCGTGTTACTTAAATATTTTATAGAAAATCATTAAGCAATTAAATCTGGCAGATCTTGCATCATAGAAAAAGCAGCTTGAAGTCTGTGCAGTAAACAGGGCACCGCTTCCCAGTCGTTTGGGATGTCTTCTCGGAGTCTTAACTCCGATCCTTGCTTCAGAATAACTATAATTATCTCTTAATTGCCATTATTCTTTAACATTTTTAGCATTTGCAAGTGCAAACTGTTACAGTTTTCCATGCAGATACAATCAGTAGCCAGGGTTCACAATGAGAGCAATTAAAATCCTGTGATTATTACAAGCCTGCATGTCTACACAACAGCTTCAATCTGCATAACTTGCCAAGACGTAGGCTAGAAACTCAGACAAATTTAGCATTTATTTAGTAACCCAGCAAAGCTACTACCTCTTGCTGCCTCCAATGATTTGCATCTACAGTACTTTTTGGAAGGACGTTGAGTGTTGCAGGGAGGGGAAAGAAAGCATTTTCTAGAATACATCCCTGGAGAATATACAGCAAAGATAAAATTATGCACATGAATTATGCATATGAATTATGATTTCACTCCTATTTTTGTTGGGATTAGCTCATGTTTGGTGTGCGTCCCTGGCAGGTTGCTGGCAGTTCGGCAGCTAGCAAGAGCGCGCTCTCCAACTCCCAGCAGGTCACTGCAGTTTCAGGTCCCACGTTCCCCGCTCTGCCAGCAGCAGCCTCCCGTGGGCTGCAGAGCTTCTTGGGGATCCAGCCCACCAGTAACGGCAGCCCTTGCTCCTTCACCCCTCTCGGGTCTGGGGCAAGTACTTTTTCTGTGTTAATTTATGGCACGTCTTCTGAAAACATGCAATGGATTAAAACAGATTTAGGTGTAAAACTAAAAAAGCAAGTTGCGCTATTTTATATAGAGAGGGAGGCGTTTGCAGGCTCCGCTGGCACCAGCCAGGCATTGCCGGTGTCCCTGGGGTCCCCACCATCTCCCGGGGAAGGCAGACATGGAAACACCCCAGCCTCTGCCAGCTCTAGGAAGATAAAGCCCAAGGAGAGGAGCGCAAGGGGGAGTAAATAAAGCCAGCAGTCCTTCCATTCAGAAACAGCTTGGAAATCCAGAGCCCTGTTTCCAGGCGGGCTGGTGACCACAACCCACTGGTGTTTCCATGTGAAAGGAGGTTTAATGGCCCTCTTTGCAGGGGAGGAATTATCCTAATTAGCCAAATCACCAGGGCACCTGCACCCAGGGCAAGGAGCAGGCTGGGCCTGAGCAAGTGGGGCTCAGGGAACCGGGTGGGGGGTCCAGGCTGGCATGGGTGCAAGCACGGGCACCACATGGGGAGGCTTGGGGGACTCAGGGGTGCTCCCTGGCCAGGTCCTTCTCTTGCCGTCCTGCGTGTCCTGTCCGATCCCTGCATCCTGTTGCTGCTGCTGCCTTAGAGTAACATCCCTGACAACCCAGCAGTCGTTTGCATGAGAGAATGAGATTAGGAAAGTATTACAAGTATTTGTGTCTGTCCTTCAGTGACAAACAAGCCCAGAGCCAGGGCTGTTTGTCCTGTCAGCTGGCCCACAGCTTGGGAAAACAGCCAGGAAGCCAGTGGGAGACACCTTTGGGACCAGCGGAGATAATGCTAAGTATAAGGGCTGAATTTGCACATGTCTTTGGGGAATGGTAAATGTGTAGCATGGTGCAGGCAGGGGCACTCGCTAAATCCCCCTCCCAGGGATGGAGTACCTGCATGTGCACAGTTTGCAGGCACCCCTCTGCGGCCAGCGGCTCCCTGTGACAGCCCCTGCTCCTTCACTGATCTCGGCTCTGGGGCAAGTAGTTTTTCTGGTCCCACTGTCCTCAGCCCAGCTGCTCTCCTGCTCTCTAACCTGAGCAAGTCACCTGAAAACCAGCGTGGCTTGAGAGGATGGCACAGCTCGTGACACCAGTGTGTAACACACGGTGATGCTCCGCAGGGTGCAGGCAAAACGCAGGCAACTGGTGCAGCCACGTGGACTCCCCTGGATGTATGAGCATGTCAGAGGATCAGGGATTTTTCTAGGTTCAGGTGTTTGATCTGCTTTGAAATGCTGCTGATAGGAAGCAAAAAGTCAGTAAATTTGGACAGTCCCAGGAAAGAGGACCAAAGGCAGGACTGATGGAAACAGTGGTGTCCAGGAAAGCCTGGGACTGAAACCCCCCAAAATTCCCAGCTGAATTTTGGGCCAGTTTTTCTCCCAGGGCAGTAAGATTAAGATGAACTCTCTCCATTTTGCCTGTAACAGGAAGAGATGCAGCTGACAAATCTGAAAGGCAAGGAGGAGACAGGGAGAACTGGCCGCAGCTCCCAGGTCATCACTTTGTCAAAATCAGCAGGTACCTGCCATGCCCTTGAGCTCTCTATCGTGGCTCCTGTTTAGTTTGGCTTCCCCATGGCAGCTGTCACCATCCCTGCATTATCAAACCACCTGCCTGAATTTCAAGGAAGTCATCCATATATTCAACAGGAATATCAATTTCCAGGAGCTCTTGATAACCTTGAGATCAGAGAAGCTAAACCGGGGATTTCTGCTGAGCTGTGCTCACACCACCAGAGCTGGAATTTCTCTTGGCTGGGATGTCTGCCGGGGGGCTGCAGGGAGGTGGTTTTTGTTTAAGCTGTAATGAAACAGGGTTGGGAAAATGTTGTCAGCGTTTGCCTGGCCTCAGCCCCGCTCCCTGGCACACGGAGGAGCATGGGTCCCACTGCGAGCGATAGTGAGGGGGCCAGCCTCCCCCGCGGTATGTCCAGGGGCATGGCGCAGTGCTCGGCTGTCCTCCTGGGGCTGAGCCCGCAGCCCAGCAGCATCATGGCTGGTGGGACCCACCCCAGGAGAAACGAGCCCAAGTGATGCAGCCCAGGGAGGACACTTCCTGCACATGTTTTTAAGCCAAATGTGGCTCCTGAAACCAATAGAGAAGGAGATTCCTCTGCAGCCTGGGGAACCATCCTGTCCACATTCTTTCCTGGGACCTTCAAAGGAGCTGAGGAATCCAATTCCCACTAATTTGCTTTGAAAACACCAACCTAAAATTGTAATTATGGCATGCTGCATTACAGGGGAGGAAAGAACCCACTAGACTGTAGCTACCTTGTTTTCCTAAGACAGGAGTTTTGATGATTTATTAAGACTTACATGTTTAACAATATTATGTTGGTTAATGTTGGATGATGTTCCTACAAATAATCAAAATTTCATAGACTGACTGGGGAAGAAAGAGACCATTTTATGTCCCCTACCAGATGGCCTAAACCAGCTGCTCACTTTTTTCTTTGAACTGTGATTCTAATGACTTCTCTGTCCTTTGAAGTTTGCTTCTGAGCTGCTAAACCAGATGTATTTGCATAATAGTAGCAGAGCACGTTTAACAGTCGAGGACTTGTACTATATTCCCTCATGGCCACTGCTGGACACCGCAGGACGTTTGCTCTTGTTTGGGGGTTTTGAGGGGTGAGTAAATGTGAAGGCTTACCAGGCGCTGGTAAAATGTGTCTTGGTGTAACACCGCCGGCTTCAGCGGAGCTATTCCCTAAACCCACAGTGTCTTTACCCAGGTCTCAGCTGGTTTCATTGCTTCATAAACCCATGCAACGGTGTCAGTCTGCTTTCAGTCACGGATTTATTAGGGCCTCACAAAAGTGGGGGCTGCTGTCAAAACGCACACCTCAGCACCATTTTAAAAACAGAGGACAAGAAGAAAGGAAGAGCTTTACGTATGTATTAAGAAGTTTTAAAAATAATAAATCACAACATAAAATGGTGACAAAAGGAACCAAACCAAAAAAGGTCCCCGAGTGTGGGTTTGGTGGAAATTTATGCCAAGCACAGAAGTTGGGATGGCAACACTGACATTCTTGGCTTTGAAATTTCAAACCCAAAGCAGCTCCACCTGAGTCCATCCCCGGATGCTGCAGAGTCGCAGAGTGGCAGCGGATGTCAACCAAGACCCCGGCTGCGACACAGCCACCCCGTCAAACCCACTGACGCTGCGGGTGCGAGAAAGGCTTTCCAGAATGAAGCAAAGTGCCTGGAGGTGCTGCCGCGTGGTGGGTGCCGGGGGTCTCCCCACTCTCCATCCCAACCTGGGCCTTGGAGCTGTCTGGCGCGGTGGCAGGGTTCAAACCAGCCCACGGGCAGTGGCTGCATTACATGGCACCCGGCTGCACACACGAGGGTGCAACTCCCAGGCAGCGCTTACCCACCCACTTGATGAGCTTTCACACCAAAACCACACGAGCGATTCTTCTGACAGTGATGAAGACCCTCGCACGAAGGCTCTGCCGTGGTGAAGGTGGCCACATGCTCCTCTTTTCTACACTGCTTCCCAGAGCACTTACGGGATATCAAACAGCTGTTCTCCCCAGAGCGATGGCTGGGCTGGGAAGGCAGAGAGCTCTCTAAAATCATCCTCGCACAATATTAATACATGGTACTGCTTGAGGCTGTCTCTTTGCTACTTGTTTCACCGTACCTGCCTTGGAGACCCATTAGGGACTTCTGGGAAACAAATAATAAAGAATAAATGGAACAATAAAGGTAAGAAGCAGAGCAATTAGCCATAACCAGACAGCCCAGGGCAAAGAAGACATTGCCAAGGCGATGGTACTGGTGGCACAGCACGTACTTTTCTTACTTGAGGTGCTCAGTCTGATAAGGAAATGAAAGGAAGGTAAAGCAAGGTAAACCCAAGGTAGGACAGTCTCTCGAGTGAGGTACCAGATCTTGGCTTTGCCTGGTTGTGACATGGAAGGAGAGGACACTGTGCCCTGACCCTGCAGCCCTCCCGCTCCTTCCTGGGTGATGCAGATCCCCGTGCTGGCAGCTGTCTGTGTGCAGCAGGGCAGTAACGCTTGGCCCATCCCTGTTCAAGTGTATTTCCCCATCAACTGGGGCCTTTCAGTCCTTGGGCTCTCTCCTGGGATCCTATTCACAAGGAAATGGCAGGAGACCGTCAGTTAATTTGATGTTCCCCATCAGCAAGAAATTAATTCCAGGTGAGGTGCAGATCAAATCTGGAGTAATGTCCTTAAGGCGAGCAGGTTTCTCTTCCCAACCGCCAGTCCCTCGTGTGCCCAGTGCTGAAATCCGTATGTGCCGTGTCTGTGCCTAAACCAGGTACAGGCAGCTCTGGGACAGGGCAACAGAGGTGAGACAGGAGCAACCTGTTACGGTTCAGCAGTCCTGGACTGCGGTCTTATTTCAGGCTACGTCGATCACTTACTGTTGCTTTTAAAGAAACACCGAGTGTCCATGGTGGTTAAAATCCGCACGATCCCCCCCAAACTGCTCCCCTGGGAAGCACGGCGCGCGGCTGCGCATGGAGGCCAGGCCTACCGCTTCTGCCCCAGCCAGGGACCGCCAGGCTGCAGCCGGGATGGCTCCGGGCGTCGTGGCCACAAAGGTGGACGGGCAGTGCCACCTACCGCGGTGCTCCCCCGCCGCTGGCACTGCCCCCACACCCGGGTCCCCGCGGGACCTGGCCTCGGGTGGGGAGGCGGCGAGAGCCGGGGCCATGGTCACTGCCCGGGGAAGGCATTTGTGCTTCTCCTGCCGCCCTGCGGTCGTGAATTCTCCTTCCGTCCCAGGCTAAGCGCCGAGTGAGCGTGACATGGCTGCGAGTGTGACGTGGCTGTGAGGGTGTCACGGCTGTGAGCGTGACACGGCTGTGCGATGCTGCTGGGAGCGTGATACGGCTGTGAGCATGACAGCTGTGAGGGTGTCATGGCTGTGCGTGTCACGGCTGTGAGCGAGACACGGCTGTGAGGGTGTCATGGCTGTGAGGGTGTCAGGGCTGCGTGTCACAGCAGCGAGTGTGACAGGGCTCTGAGTGTGACACAGCTGTAAGCGTGTCACAGCTGTGAACATGATACGGCTGTGAGGGTGTCATGGCTGTGAGCGCGACACAGCTGTGAGGGTGTCATGGCTGTGAGTGTGACACGGCTGTGAGGGTGTCAGCTCTGCGTATCACAGCAGCAAGCGTGACAGGGCTGTGAGCGTGACAGGGCTGTGAGGGTGTCACGGCTGTGAACATGATATGGCTGTGAGGGTGTCACGGCTGTGAGGGTGTCATGGCTCTGAGTGTGACATGGCTGTGAGGGTGTCACGGCTGCATATCACAGCAGCGAGCGTGACATGGCTGTGAGCATGACACAGCTGTGAACACGACACGGCTGTGAGTGTGACACAGCTGTGAACATGACACAGCTGTGAGGTTGTCATGGCTGTGAGCATGTCATGGCTGTGAGTGTGACATGGCTGTGAGGGTGTCACGGCTGTGAGTGTGTCATGGCTGTGAGTGTGACACGGCTGTGAGGGTGCCATGGCTGCGTATCACAGCAGCGAGCATGACATGGCTGTGAGCGTGACACAGCTGTAAGCGTGACACGGCTGTGAACATGACACAGCTGTGAGGGTGTCACAGCTGTGTGCGTGTCATGGCTGTGAGGGTGTCACGGCTGTGAGCGTGACACGGCTGTGAGGGTGTCATGGCTGTGCGTGTCATGGCTGTGAGCGTGATGGGGCTGTGAGGGTGTCAAGGCTGTGAGCATGTCATCGCTGTGAGTGTGTCATGGCTGTGAGCATGACACAGCTGTGAGGGTGTCACGGCTGTGAGCATGTCACGGCTGTGAGCGTGTCATGGCTGTGAGCATGACACAGCTGTGAGGGTGTCACGGCTGCGTGTCACAGCAGCGAGTGTGACACAGCTGTAAGCGTGACATGGCTGTGAACATGACACAGCTGTGAGGGTGTCACAGCTGTGTGTGTGTCATGGCTGTGAGGGTGTCATGGCTGTGTGTGTCATGGCTGTGAGCATGACAGGGCTGTGAGGGTGTCAAGGCTGTGAGCATGTCATGGCTGTGAGTGTGTCATGGCTGTGAGCATGACACAGCTGTCAGCGTGTCACGGCTGCGTGTCACAGCAGCGAACGTGACATGGTTGTGAGTGTGACACAGCTGTCAGCGTGTCACAGCTGTGAACATGACACAGCTGTGAGGATGTCACGGCTGTGAGCGTGTCACGCCTGTGAGCGTGACACGGCTGTGAGCGTGACACGGCTGTGTGTCACGGCTGTGAGCAGGACACGGCTGTGAGGGTGTCACGGCTGCGTGACGCAGCTGTAAGCGTCACAGCTGTGAACATGACACAGCTGTGAGCGTGTCATAGCTGTGAGCGTGACAGGGCTGTAAGCGTGTCACGGTTGTGAGCGTGACACAGCTGTGAGGGTGTCACGGCTGTGAGGGTGACACGGCTGTGAGGGTGACACGGCTGCGTGTCACAGCAGCAAGCATGACACGGCTGTGAGCGTGACACAGCTGTAAGCGTGTCACAGCTGTGAGGGTGTTATGGCTGTGAACGTGACATGGCTGTGAGGGTGTCACCGCTGCACATCACAGCTGTGAGCGTGACACGTCTGTGAGCGTGATGTGGCTGTGAGGGTGTCACGGCTGTGAGGGTGTCACAGCTGTGAGGGTGACACGGCTGCGGGCCCTGTGCCCGCTGGATGTACGCTCAGGCCTGCAGCCCCTCGGCTGTGCAGAGTGCTGCTCCCTGCAAACCCGCGGGGCCGGGGCAGGCTGCGCCCCCGCCCTGACACCCGCGGGCGGGCCGGGCCT
>WAAD01021036.1:378069-399612 GCA_013389945.1 Fregata magnificens | reverse complement strand
CGGGGCCGGGCGGCGCCGGGGCTCCCGCCGCCCGCACACGCAGGGGGATGTGCACTGTCGTGGGAGGGGAGAAGGCGCTCTCAGGCGGGTGGGCGCGTCACGGGAGTGTACACGTCATGCGGCTGCGCGCGTGGTCGCTGGCGTGAGCGCACACTTACACGGGGCTCTCGCCCACCTGCGTGGATGCTGGTGTGGGCGACACCCGTGTGCGTGCCCTTAAAGGTCGGTGTGCGCACCGAGGTGGGTGTGCAGGTGCTGTCCCAGGTGTGCACAGACTCGCGTGGAAGCGCCTGCAGCCATCTCGCCCGGTGCCTCCATGCGGCAGCCCTGCACGTACCACCCTGCGGCTCCCCACGGGCCGGCTTGCTGCAAGCCGTGGATTTTCCCGCACGTCTTCCGCTCTCCTCCCCACAACCACGTTTTCTCCTGCCGTCGCCCGCCCCTGGTTCCCATCGCCACCTCTTTGGGTGATTTGTGAGCTCTGCTGCCATGTGCCGAAACCCTGCCAGGGTCGGCCGGAGGGCGTGAGCGCTGGTGGAGATGGTGGGTGACACCTGTGAGTGGGCAGCGGCTGGGGCTGTAGGCACGGGGACTCGGCAATTTTCACGGTCTACTATTCAAACAAATAAAAATGTTCAAGTCTTAAAAGTAAGCCCTTCAAAGCTGAATGCTGTAGTTTTGCAATATTGATACTGCTTCACTGGGAACACGCTGTACTTCATTATTACGCTGTAAACACCGCTGACTTACCGATTGTTCTTCATTTTATTTCCAGAGTAGACTTACTTTGCATTTTGGAATTAATTGATATTTTTGGACAATGCTCCTTTCCCCCCCCTCTTCTTTCCCTTGATCTAACTTTGTATTTTTCTTTTGCCATTATTACTGGCTTTGCTTTTGCTCCAGTGTTTGAGTGGTGGTGTTTGAGCAGCACTCTTGCAGCTTGAGTCCGTGTCAGCATATCCCTGCATTGGAATGAAGGTCTGCAGATGGCTCAGGGGAAGCTCACTAACTGGACTTGCATTTGTGTTGTTACATTATCCGTGTGTATTGATGTTAGTGGTATCCAGACGCAGATCTGGTTGTGTGATCAAAGTCTTAGCTGATGATGTGGTTTCCACCCTAGCTTTGTAGTCTCTAAATAATAAACCTAGGCTTTCTTTCCCAGGATGTTTGTGCTCTGCTTGTCCAAGCCTGTCAGCTGGTTCACCTTGATCAGGAACATCTTGTCAGCAAAGTTTGTCAGCTTATTCATCACTTACTTAACAGACTTCAGGTACGGAAAGTTTGGCCTTGTCCCTCCTTTTCCTGTGTGCTGGTTCCCTGGTCCCCCACTAAGCCGGGAGGCCTTCTGTCTCTTTTTATGGGGCTACGGAGCCAACCTTCATGCAGAGTTTCTTAGATTTTCACTGTATTGCTTATTTATTCTTAGCTGAGGTTCTGATCTGTGGCTCTAGCATGGTTCCTCATGTAAATCCAGCTCTTAGGGAGAAGCGATACACCATTGGAAATACTCTTGGTTATAGGACGCTTTTGTTCATTTATCCATTTCTTAAGTGTCGTCTGATTCTGTGATGGTGTGTAATTTTAACAGCCAGATCACCTGAGTCTGTAACCAATATATCTGGGTATATTGACTCCAGCAGTACATGACGACGTTTTCTTGACCACAGTCCTTTTCTGTTACGACAGGTGATGGTTGATGAACAGAACTTGAATTTTCTTCTCTCCTACTGCATCTCTGCTCTTAAGCAGTGCAGCTCTTGGACACATGTTGAAATTCTGCAAGCCTTAGCAGCTCTTGTTTACAATAACGGGCCTAAATGTCAGAAGGTGAGTTTACAAGCTAAGAGAAAGTAACCATAAAAATATTTGCACCCTTCTGAATGTGTCTACTTTCTTTCCGCCCCCCCGCCCCAAGAAAGAATAAAAAAGTATCGTGTTCTCAAATCGCCACACCTTTTATGTTAAGAAGAATCCCATTTAAATAGTGACTGATATCTGTGGAAAAGTTGAATTTCAGATGTGATAGGTGTGTATACTAATAATCAGTAGATAACAAGATTCTTCCCATGCCAAATGCCTCTGTGCCTGCAGGCTGCAGCTGTAGGGACCACCTAGTACTTGGCTTGAGCCAAAGGCACACTATTGAAGAAGGGCACCAGGCTTAGGCTGCAGACTAACCACCCTGGTATGCCTGTGTATCAGGCAGGAAGAATGTGGGGAGCTTCAAATTGCACGTTACTCAGCAGGCTCCATTGAGGATCCTGAAATTTGTCGTGTAACCAGATCAGGTCTTTAGCGTGTGGTGGGTCAAAACTGTTTCAGACTGGATACTATCAGGTATCAATCCTGAGGTTTGTACGAAGCTCCTTATTGCTGCACTGTGACTGATAGTGTTTGATGTGTTGAATTCCCCTGCTGTCACCAGCTCTTGGCAGCTTGCAGAGCAGTTTCTGCTGTTGGGCTGAAGCGCAGGGCGGTGATGCTAGCAGTTTTGGAGCTGCCAGCTTGCGTGGGTTTGTAGCCTATATAACTGCAGCAGTTTGGTACAGCAGTTGTTACTAACTTAGCTTTATGTCTGGGAAGAAAGCATAAATTGGGACTCAGTCTGAACTGTGCTCACACTTGATACTTTTTAAATACAAAATAAGAGAACTTTGGAAATTAATATTTTCATGTCATCTTTTATAAACATAATCTATCTATGGAATCTGAAATTGCAGCTGACAAATCTTCTTTTGTAGTATAAATATGTTTAGCTCCCAAACAGAAGAACCAGGAGGCTGAGGGAAGAGCACTGATCCCTAATGACTTTTGGTTGTTTGTTTTAGTATCTTCCGGATTTGCTGGGCAAGACTGGGCTCTTGGTGCAGTTCAGTGATTCTGCTCAGCCAGACGTGGAACTCAGGAGGGCAGCAGTACGCAGCATGGCAAACCTGTGTCTCAGGTACGTACAATCCTTTTTAGATGGTGGAGTGGATGCTTTGGAAGATGTACATCTGACAGCATGGACAGCGGGTCTGCTCCGTTTGTGCTAGGAATAGCAAATTCAGGACCATTAAGGTATATATGCATGAATTTGAAATCTAAAACTTCAGTGCTCCAAGGTACTGTATCATCTGTGGATAAAACCATCAACTCTTAGTCTGCCAGAAATAATGTTACGGACATTAGGGAAGAAAAGAAAAAGTGTTGTGCTGTCTGGTCCCTGCAGTGATTCTTTGGGTTAATTTTGCATAAGAAGTGGTCAGCTACAAGCTTTTATAGTGATTGTCAGTTACTCTTTTGCAATTCATTCATTTTTCCATTCCACATGTAAATATGCTGATGCCACAGCAACATCAAATCTTTATTAGCTGCTATATGGGAAGAATTTTGACTAAGCAGACTCTGTGGGCAAGCAAGCAATTAATAAAAGCAATAGATATTTGGACTTGCTGTAAAGAGTTTTTTGCTTAATAGTTCCCCTGAACAGATGGCTTGTCTTTTTTAAAAAAAAAAAACAAACCCAAACACAGAAGTTTGGAATTTCAGTACTTATAGATGAAGTCTGAAGAACTACTTAATGTAAATAAATGCAACATCTGGCAGTTTGGGGCATGATGATTTTTCTATGTGGAGAGTTGGGATTGGTTAGCCTGGAGAAGAGAAGGCTCAGTGAGTATCTTACCAATGTGTATAAATACATGATGGCAGGGAATGAAGACGACAGAGCCAGACTGTTTTCAGTAGTGCCCAGTGAAAGGACAAGAGGCAATGGGCACAAACTGAAATACAGGAAATTCCGATTAAACGTGGAGGGGGGAAGTAAGGATTATCGAACACTGGAACCAGTTGCCCAGACAGAGGCTGTGGAGTCCCCGTCCTTGGAGATATTCAAAACCTGACTGGACACAGTCCTGGGCAACCTGCTCTGGTTGATCCTACTTCAAGCCAGGGCATTGGACTAGATAATCTCCAGAGATCCCTTCCAACCTCAACTGTTCTCTGATTCTAATTTCAGGAAAATCACTTGCAATATTAGAGTTTTCCTGTGAGTATTATCAAACATGCATTGATAGCTTGAAGTAATTAAATGTGCTGGAACCAGGTGCTTAGGAATCCATTACAAAAGAATTTGTATAATTACCCTAAATCCACTGCAACAATGGCCAGCTCTTACTAAATGGTACCCAAGGTAGCAAAAGTGAAGTGATGCAGTTGCCCTCTCTCTTCATGCAGTAAGTCAAGTGGATATTAAAATTTTTCAGCACATTAAGTTTGCCCAGACTTCCTGGAAACTAGGGAAACGGCAAAAGTCATTCTAGGTCCTTTTCAATGCCACATTTTGCCTAAAAAGCATTTATAAGCATGACAGCTTGTTAAGCTATGCTTGTAGAGTCATTGTCATTGAGAACGTGGCTACAGAAGCAGAGTAGGTGTAAGGCACACTATGATTGTACTAGGTCTTTATGCAGGAAGTTTCCTTTTGTTCTTTACAGTGGTAGAGCTGATCCCTTTCAAACAGCCATCCATCCATCTGGGCCTGCGCTCTTCAGTCTAGCAGAGGGCTTGGATCTGAGTTTGTGTAACTTTATAAAGCTGTGGGACAGAGTGTAAAACCAACCATTTGTTGTCTCCTACTTTTAATTTTAGTGTGCCTGGACAGCCGTACTTGGATGAGTCCTACAGAAGTGTCTGTTTTCAAACTTTTCTAAGTGTTCTGCAGTCTTCAAAAACCTCTGATGTAGATGACATCGCTTTTTGCATGGTAAGTGTGAGTCTAATTGTCTAGAATACTCTAATTAGGAGATTGTGCTGCTGGAATACTGGAATTTGGAATATATGAAATTTGGAATATCGTCAACTGAGATTTTGCTTAAATAATCTATTTTTTTTTTATAGATATAAGTAACTGTCCCAGTAATTACGTTGAGCAAAACTATAATTGCCTAGAAGGTCACTTGAAAGATGTGAACCTTCAATGTTTTGGGAAGGAAAAGTAAGTAATTCTGTGTTTTGGTTTTCAGTTACTGCAAAATGCACTGAAAGGTATCCAGTCACTTCTAAATGGTGGGAAAATGAAACTAATGCAAACTGACCAAATTGGATCTCTTCTTGCAGTATTAAAGGTAAGTACTTAAATGCACCTTGAGGAAGAGGCAGACACTGGAAGGTGCATGTTCCAGATGCTTGTTAAGTGGGAAACAGTAGGAGAAGACGAGAAAGAGGGAGCAGAGAAGCCTGTGCGTGGGGGGAGATGTAGTGTGAGGTATAAAGAAAAAGACATTGAGTTTCTCTCACAGCATCTTAACTGCACCTCCCACAAAAGAATGTGAGAGAAAGATGGGAGGTTCATTTTTTTGGACCTACTTAAAATCCTTCTAGAGATAGTTGAATTTCAGATGTTGCATAGCTGTTACATAGCATGGGGAGAGGCAAGACCTGGAGGAAGGATCACAAGCCCAACTGAAAATTGATGAACACCTCAGTAAATACATAGTAAATCTTTGTGCATCAAAAAGGGTAAGTATGCTAACATTTTTGTTACTGTTGTAGAAATGTATGTTTCATGGACTGCCAGGACTGAGCATAGAAATGCCTGCAGCCTTGTACCCGGCTCCATTACCTCAGTATGATAAAAGGTCGCCCATCAAACAGGAACAATCAGAACCAGCCACCTTTAAGCAGACAGGGGTAAGTTGAAATTATACCGATTCTACCGCACGCTCATTGTGCGTGTGTTTGTTGTGGTTGTGTGTTACCTGATGTGATATTAGTGGCTAACAGGCTCTTTGTGTTCTGAGCATGTGATACATTTCACATTCTTTGCTTTAAAGGTATTGATTATAAATCTCTGCACTGAGTAAAATTGCTTTGTAAACTCAGATGACGAGAACAAACGGCTCTGCAGAGATTGGTTTTCCTGAGTTAGGCTGTGTGCATCGGTTATTCATCTATATCCAAGGATTCTTGGCCTGCAGACATGGGATTGGTGCGTGCAGACTGGCCAAAGTTTTTATTTTATAAGTTACATTTTCTCTCCTAACACTTGCACAATTGTTTGATTCTTTCTTAGGGAAGCCAAGTTCATGTAGAGACTGATTTCCTTCCCCCTCCCCCATCTGTTCTGCTTAATCCTTCTGCAGGTTATTTTTTAACCCTGTAAAAATTTTGGATTACCAATTATCTGAAAGACATTAGAGAAAATAAAGTTGTGTAGTCATGTTGACTTGTTTCTTTTTAGACGTTAAATACCTACTGTAAATCTAAAAGAACTACAGAAGTAGTTACCGTTCCTCTTCTTTAATCACTTTTGTGTGAAATACAATTTTTAACTGAAAGTTTTCTTGGAGATCTTTTGCTTTACTGATGAAGAGGCGAAAGCTTAATTTTTGAGGCTATTCAGATATAAACTGCTTACTTACACTAAGGTATTACTATACTGGTGTTACTGTTGCTACTAATAAGCAGAGTTTGCAAACTCTCAGGTACTAAAGAAGTGACTGTTTATGTACAGTATTGCACGTACATATAATTGCACTTATGTGCAGTATTGTTGCATCAGAAGAATGCTAAATAGCTGTGATAACTCCTTGTTAAACTCATTTAGAAAGTTGTATAATTTGATGTTGATGTGCTATACAGAAGGCATGATTTATTATATTAAACTCTGCTTTTATTCTGGATTAGCAATTAGTTTTGTTTTCAGATGAGACCTTTTACCCTTAGTAAAAGATTTACAACTATAACATCTTTGCACATGTTTCTAGATATTATTTCAAAATATTTTAAAAAAATTACTTTTTGTCTTAAAACAGAACCGAAGAAAAAAGTCCAAAGGGAAACAAAAGAAGGGAGAGTTTGGGGAAGAAGGAAGAGAAGATTTGGGTGATGCAGGAAGTGAATCAGTCCTTGGAGCCGACATGCTGAAATTACACTTGGGGGATGTGCAGAACAGTCTTTGTTCGGATGCTCGGACTCGTGCATCAGATGTTGCATACGTGCCTGCTGGAAAGGATCACTTGTCTTCGCATTATACGAATTGGAAAAGAATCAGCAGCAGTGAGTCGGAATATTCTGATGCTGAAGGTGGAATACAGAGCAAAATGAGGTGATTGTTGTTCATGTAAACATAAAGCATGGTAGCAGAGTGTACTATCCTTCATAGCAATTTAAGCTCGTGTCATGTTAAAGCATACCTTTTGTTCCTGTAGCTGGCACAAATTTTACATGTGTACAGACTGTTACACTTCCACGGGATCCTAGCACTTTGTTCTTAATCACAACTGTTGAGGAAATCACTTTTCCTTTTGATTTATGTGGTGATACAAGAAAATTGGAAGGCAGTAATTTGTATTGGTTTGAAAGTAAATTTCTTCTTTCTCTTCCTGTTCTTGGTCTAAAAAATGTCTTCTCACAGCTAGCCACTAACCTAAGTGAAAGAGGTTAAGTCCATTACTTTTCACTGCTGCTATTTCGTTAATCTTTTTGTTTGTTTTTAAGATCTTATCAAGCCAATGTTCGTCAAGGGGCTCTAGCCTGTTTCCTCTCTGCTATCAAATCAATAGAAAAAAGAGTTCTTTATGGCTACTGGTCAGCGTTTGTTCCTGATGCACCTGGTATTGGCAGCCCTCAGTCAGTGTCCTTGATGACTATTGCTTTAAAGGACCCTTCTCCAAAGGTGAGGCAGTTCTGAGTAGAAAAAGCGTTGCATTTTTCCCATATTAATCTTAAGACTTGTCTTCTCTGGCCTTCAGTAAGTACTTTGGCTAGTGTGACTGTGTTGCTTGGTCACTGTACCGCAAGAAATAAAAGAGGATATGTTGGTTAAGGAAACAAAGGATTGGTTGTATACTGCTTGAAGTTATGCAAAAAGGTAGTTGGAGTTGAATTTTCTCTTGCTGGAGAAAGGGACTTTCATAAATTCTAAAATTCTCCTTCAGCTCAAAGGAGGTGTTAAAAGTGGGTAACAGAAATGTTTTATCATTTCAGACCCGTGCCTGTGCTCTTCAAGTTCTCTCAGCCATCCTGGAAGGTTCTAAGCAGTTTCTCTCTGTTGCTGAAGATGCTAATGATCACAAGAGAGCTTTTACTCCCTTCTCTGTAACTATTGCTTCTAGCATCCGGGAGCTGCACCGCTGCCTGCTGCTAGCCCTGGTGGCAGAATCCTCTTCTCAAACACTGACACAAATAGTCAAGGTAACTGTACTGTAGATGTTTCAAATGCTGCCCAAGAGATGATACTGGTTTCTAGATTAAGTCTTGAAGAAAGATTGCACAGAAATTATTGTAGCTGTTGAGGATTAAGGTGGTGGTGGTGGGAAATAGATTGTTGTTGTTGTCTCACAAGGCTTCATTGACTGAGTCTTCCTACAGAGTCCTAGGGTTTATTTTCTCTTAGCACAATTCTCTTGTTCCTGCATTTCTTTCGTGTAGCCTTTTTGGAGCTGAATGAACCTATGAAATGATTCTGAAGTCTCACACTGTCTTTAAAACTGGAATCCAAGTTGGCAAAAAAAGCTTTCCATGGGCTATTGAAATTCCTTGGTCTTTATGCCAGTATCACAGTAGTTAATACTTGTTCTTAACAGCCAAGTTTGTAACCAGTTTTCAAACAGCACATAATTGGGGCATTTGTTTTCAGGTGCCCTCAGATAATTAGCTGTCTAAATGACCTAAATTACAAATGTAAAAACAAATCTGTTGGAGGCCAGGTGACATTGTAACCACCACTCCATGTATGTTCTTTTGTGTGTTTCAGTGCCTTGCAAATTTGGTTTCAAATGCACCATACAGCCGTTTAAAACCTGGGTTGCTGACAAGAGTTTGGAACCAGATAAAGCCATACATTTCTCATAAAGGTTTGCATTCTGTTTGGCTGGAGCCTCTTTGTTTATGTTAGATCTTAATTCAGCATTGGTTATTACAAAATAGTTGTGGGTTCCCCCTGCACCCCTTGTGCTGCATAAATACATAAACATATGTAATTGCTATCGAATTACATGTTATGATCTGTCTTATCTGAAAACTGCTGAAGAAGGATGCTGATGTGTCAGTGAGATGCTAACGGCCTGGCTTTTTCTTCCCCGCCCTGTTCTTTCTTGCAGATGTTAATGTTCGAGTTTCTAGTCTCACATTATTAGGGGCTATAGTATCTGTCCAAGCACCTTTACCAGAGGTGCAGTTACTTTTGCAACAGCCCAGTTCTTCAGGGCGAAATAATAGTGGTAGCACAACCCCTCACCGTTTTAATTCTTCTGAGCAGTGGAGAAAAGCACTGCCCTCAGAAGCGGAGCCTCCAGATAATCCAGCAGGATGTACGTCTTCAGAACCATGCTGGCTTCTCCGTCTCTGCGTTTCCATCATCGTTCTGCCCAGAGAGGATTCCTGTTCCGACAGCGATGCTAACTTTCCATCACTTTCCAATGTTTATGAACCATGTCCCCTTCGACTGGAATCCTTACAGGTGGAGATGAACAGCTAGCTTGTAAAATGAACAGCTTGGTACAATATCAAATTACCTCATGTCAGCCAAGCCTCAGTCGTGGGTTGCCTTTGCTCGTAGCTCTTTCAGTGAGATTTAGGCTAAAGCATTTGCTAGTGCAGCATGTCTGAGCTGCTGTGACTGAAAGAGCAGTAACATTTTGATTCTGTGCCTGTGGCCACAGCATAGCTGTCCCATAGTAAATCTGCTGCAGTAAGTTCATCTGCCTGTGATTTTTGTTACCTTCTTTATTTTTAAGTATTTGGTTGAGTGTGCTGGCGTCTGTTGAAGGCTGTGAGTCTTCCCCATGCCAACTCTTCCATACAGAATCTAAATTAAAGTTTTGTGAGAAAACAGTGGGGAAGAACCTTGCAGTCAAAGAACAGTCTGCAAGGAACTATGGAGTAATGCTGGTATAACTAAAGGAGTACCTGTGAATGTTGAGACTTGGCCTTGTTTTTCATCATGTAACCACAGAAAATAGTAAGATTTTGTAACGTGCATCCCAAGGAGTCTCACTCTTTTTCTGGAACAATGAATATTTGTTAAATCCAGCTTCACAGAACACAGCAGCAGTATTACAGGAGATACAGAATGTGTTGCTCTTACAGGCACTCTTGCTTAGGTTTTTAGCTACAGGAGACCTCATTTACAGTAAATAATTCATTGTGTTGCTACCTGATAGTGCTTTTGTGGCCCTCTTTTGAACAAGGTAATGGAATAGGGAGGTTTTCAATTAGCTGTAGTATTCTAGAAGTTGTGCTGCAAGGTGTGTCTGTTACATCAGAGTTTAGTATATGGTCCCAGTGTTGATTAGCCAATTAACATCCTCTCTGTGTGTATTTGGGGTATTTTGGTTTAATAGAAGGAAAAAATGCTGAATGGAAATTCTTTTGTTTGTGTTCAGGTGTTGGCTCTTCTTGTAAAAGGTTATTTCTCTATGGCTCAGAGCTATTTCCTAGAACTTGGAGAAGTGGCTTGCAGATGCATGGAAGAAATGGATCCATCCATTCAGCTTCATGGAGCCAAAGTAAGAGCATGAGGAAACATCAACATTGCTTTACCAAGTCAATTTTATCTATTAGTGTGTTTTGCAAATACAGATGAGTAGTGATGAATATTCAGAGCATCTTTGTGTGTTTGATGTAGCACACCGTAAAGAGCTGGTGCCTGCTGCAGCTCTTTGGGAAACGCAGTACCCTGACATTTGAGAAATGCACTTTCTGCTTCCAATCTTGAATTCTTAGCAGAATTTTGTTGCTTTGCTGAGTCACCAGGAAGCTTGGGAAATACAAGGACTATAACACTGGCCCTTCCCTGATTTAGCATCAGCTAGGATGCTAAAGTAAATAGCAGGAACTGTAGTCTGTCACCCAAAGGAAAGGTCAGAGAGATTTCCTCTTTGCACAGCAATTTGTTATGCTGTTCTAGCTGGAGACTTTATGTAAGAAAGGCTTTTCCTCTAATCTCTTCGCTAGCAGGGACAGAATAGAGTCCAAAACAATACTGAATCTTTTATTTTTGTTCCCTGGGTAAGTAAGTATAGTCCTAGGTAAGTATAGTCCTAGGTAAAGGTTGCTATGGTTCTGTGGTACTTAAGTCATTCCTGATAAAGACCTAGTTGCTTTTTGTTTCCTTGCAGCTTCTGGAGGAGCTGGGCACAGGTGTACTACAGCAGTACAAACCTGATTCAGCCGTCGCTCCTGATCAGAGAGTACCTGTCAGCGTGGTAAGTGTGTGGGCTCCCTCTGAGATGCCACTTTACTGAGCTTCCTTTCTTGAACTCTCTGCAAAGTTACTGGCATGGATACAGATAAATCAATTGCAGGAAAGCAGAAAGGGACTCAGTACCATGTGGCTTTATAGGCGCTGATATGTACAATTTTTGTAGACTTCCTACATTATTTTTGCATTTGTTTTTGTCTGTAGGCAGGTGTATTGTCTTTTTTCTTTTACATGATATTAACGCTGCCTCTCTGCCTTCCCTCATCCCTCCTTTTCCTGCCTGCTCTAAGTCCGAAAGCTGGAAGAACAGTGCAGATTTTGCGTGTGTCATTACTGCTGCATAAAACGTAGACATATGCTTTTAGGGTTTTGGTGAATTTGCATTGTTACAAGAGCCAGCCTACATGTTCTGGCTGCTCACAAGCACAGAGAGAGTGGCCAGAACCATAATATATGTGATTTCAGAAAAATTCATTGTTTGAGACTGGCTGTTGGATAAGTTTGTGAAAGCTGAGGAACTGGCATTCTAGTAGTAACGTAGGCCTGTTTAAGTCTTGCTTCTGTGAAGGCAATTTGAAAAATTTCCTTGGTATATGCTAAGTTTTGAGCCCATCACCAGTGACCCTAAAAGATAGGAAATGTGTCTAGTAGCACCGGGTTCCTGTTACTTGATGTGAATGTAAATTGTCAGGCAAATGAAAATACCCAGCTATGTGGATAGAATGGAATCGTAATTCTACCTAATGCAGTCTAATCTGAGTGTATGTGGCCTTGAGAAGGAAACAAACAGAACTCAGTGAATAAGTACTTGATAGCAGTATTAAAATGTCTTTAAAATGTTTCTGAATGCTAAGTATTTTAGGCTTCCAAACAGCTGTAATCACTTTCACGTGTGATTATGCTACCTGCTGTAAGTATGTCTTAAAGATGATCATAGAAAAAGACAATCTATTGTAGAACTCAGGCATAATTACTGAATTTAAATAGGTAAACCTGGCTGCTTCTTCTGTAGGTTGTAACCTTCTGGACTATGATGTTAAATGGCCCTTTACCTGGCACTCTTCAGAACTCTCCACATGCGACTCTTCAGACAAGCGCCTGTGATGCCCTGTCCTCTATCTTGCCAGAAGCTTTCAGCAGTCTGCAGGTAAGAGAGCACTTCTTTTAAGTGTGGCATTTTTGCCTATTGAGGCTTTGTTCTTGTCTACCAGGTTACAGTAGTGTAAAGCCTTTTAAAACTTATAAGGAGAGGGTAGAGGAATCTTCCAGAATTTTTTTTTTGTTTACATTCTGAACAAGTTGTGACTGTTGAAGACTGGAAAAGGCAATGTTGGGAGTAATTAGTCTGTCAAAACAATTAAACTGTGGGTCACAGAAGCTGTT
The DNA here is from genome assembly GCA_013389945.1 of Fregata magnificens. Classification (NCBI taxonomy): domain Eukaryota; kingdom Metazoa; phylum Chordata; class Aves; order Suliformes; family Fregatidae; genus Fregata; species Fregata magnificens. The sequence continues at coordinate 387,035 of WAAD01021036.1, read as the reverse complement.
TGGCCCTGCCGTGAATACTCAGCCTTGGCGATGATGCCTGGGAGATGGAGGGCAAGAATTTCATTGCATGAAAGACGGGTGAAGGGTTGTTATTTTGCTGGTTAAGTGTTTGAAGAGACAGCTGAACTAACAGCCATGGACTGATGTTGTTCACCAATTTGCATGCATGTTTTTTCTTTTGCCTGGCTTTTAAAACACTAAACTGTGGTGATTGCCCCGGCAGAAGCAAACAAATGTGTTGGCCTTACTCTCCGTTTGCAACATGAAATATGCTTTTAAACATGAAAGCCTTGGCAGTGTATCACCGCTGCATTGTGCAGCTCCTTTTATGTCATTGTGCCCTTCTTGATGGGGAGTACTCTGCCAGATTTCATTTGCCCAAGAATTGCTAGTACAGCAGTATCTCTGGAATTCTCCATCTGGTTTCTCCAAGTACAGCATGTACTTCATCACTCTGTACTTTGATCCCATACAGTCTCTTGTCCCTGTGGCCACGTGGGGTCGAGTCAGTGCCCACTCTGACCCTTTGCTCTGATGAAACAAATATCTTTGTCATGGGTTGGTAAACTGACAATCTGTCCAGAATGAACTTAATCTGCCTGGCTGTCCTCGTTAATGAAGGGGAAAGAGTGAAGTAAGACAAGGAAAAGCAACTGATCCAGTCTGTTTTACCTCTGATGGGCCATACCTTCTGCGTTTGGATGATAGTTAATATTTTGGTTTCCTTCGTGGTCTTATCTAACAGCAACAAGATCATGTTTGCTGGAAGCATTCCCATTTCCTGTGTGGCATCCTGAAATGCCAGTCAGTTTACTTTAAAGAAAAGAGTACTCTCTGAATGGTAGCTCCTATAGATGCCACATATTAGGGTCTTTCAGAGTATTTGTCAGTTGCCTGCCTTTGTGGGACAGAGATCTTTTCAGTTTCTCTCTATTGCCATGATCGCGTATCGTTGCAGAACGACCAGCAGATACTGTGTGTCACTCTGCTTCTTGGCCTGAACCACAGTGAGAACCCATTGGTAAAAGCTGCTGCTGCACGTGCGCTTGGAGTCTACATCCTCTTCTCTTGCCTTCGGCAGGTCAGAACTCACCCATCTTTCTTATTCTGAGCCATTTTATAATGGGTTTGATGAACCATAAGATGTGGGACACGAGTTCTTTTGGAATGAGTTGGCTCTCCTTCTTGCTTTTGGTCCGTAGTGTCTGTATAGCTTTTCTTTACTGTCTCCAGACCTGCTCTTGCCTTTTGGGTGGTGAACAGAACCAGTGCAGTTTTAAGTGAGATGAAGCAGAAGCCAGAGTGCCTCATAATTGAGAGCAAAAGGAGGGAGGTCAGGATCTTCCCTGAGCTCTCAGGGACAGAAGTGGGAAAGGCTAGGTTGGCACAAAGGAGCTGCAAGAGATGAGGTAGCGCTGGGAAGAAGGGAACAGCTGTACAGCGCTCGGTAGAGTTTAACAAGTTTTTAATGGGAAGGCTTCAGTTTTGCTTAAAACTAAGAAGTAAAGCTTATTTAGAGAAAAAGGCTGTCTTGTTTCCACAAAAAAAATATATCTTAACTTGGCTGAGCTGGAAGACTCTGTAGTTTTTGCAATGTGGCCTTAAATGGGTGATTGTAATAAACAATTTGTGCAGTAGCTGATGTTGAGATTTGAGTCCAAAACATTTTGAAAGAAAATCCTTTACTGTAGGCAATGGAATGAAAATGAAATGTGATGTGCCATAGAAGAGAAGAATAGACAGGCAGCTCAACAGGGAGTTTGGAGAAGCAATTATTTTCTTAAGAGTGGGATTTGATGAGTATAAGATTGGCAGTCCAGGTAATTATTTAAAATCCAAAGTAACTAAAGCACCAATGAAATTAAATAATATATTGAAACCTTTCAGCAACAGCTACCCAAGAGAGTGGTGAACTTGGTCAGCGTGCAGGCTTAGACTGTTAATTAAAGATCAAACAAAGCTGTACAGAGAGCACCATAAACACGTTGACATTTGTCGCCTAAAAAAGAAGAGTATATTAATAGAGCTGGTCTCTGTGCCGGTATCATTTTCCCTAGAAAGGCCAGAATGTATATGTTACTAAGAAAATCACCTGAGTTTTTAAAACTTTCTAACTTTGCAGCAGTTTTTACTTTTATAGGATGTGATGTTTGTGGCAGACACAGCAAACGCTATTCTGAATTCCCTCCATGACAAGTCTCCGAACGTCCGTGCCAAAGCGGCTTGGTCCCTGGGCAATCTTACAGACACTCTGATCATCAACATGTACGTAAGCGCACCTTGGCCCACGGAACTCCTCTCTCTGTCCGTATTCCCATAGCGTCAGACAGAGGGTACTGAATCTACTTAGTATCAAAAATGCCAAGATTTGGCTTGGATGCTTCTTTTTAACCACTCTTCAGCCTCTGTGTCTACCAGTGTATGACGTATTATTGTATTGTATATCCCGTATCCATCTGGGGTTGAGTTCTACTAAACTGCTTGGGTTTAGGTCTCTCTAATCATTAGTTCTGGAGTATATTCCAAGTTTACTTTTCAGTTTTCTATTTCTTGTATGTTGCTTTGTGTAATTGCATGTTCCCTGGTTACTTTAAACATAACACAGAAGTAAAATTAATAAATATTTAACACTTCCTCAAGTCAAACACTGAAGGAAGTCTAACCTACTGTTACATTTTTAACAGGAGAAATCGTTATCATATATTCCTGCTACGGAATTACCTCTGAGCAATTCATTGCCCTCTGTTTTTTATTACAGACTTAATGCATTGCTAACCGGCTTTCTTGCATTGATAGTTTGGTTTTAAATTAATAAACATAGTGGTCACATGTAGGAAGGTCTGCCTTACATATTAGCCTTCTAAAGAGTGAAGGTTGTTCATACGCCTTTATAAAGGATTGTATCACATCTTTGGGGATGGATCATCTGAGCTGGCCTTTCACAGTGTGATTCTTCTGCTAGGGAGACAATGGGACAAAGTTTTCAAGAGGAATTTTCTGATCTCCTACTGTTGAAAATGTTACGGTCTGCAACTGAAGCATCCAAGGACAGAGACAAGGTATGACTGAGGGGAAGGAGGGTGGAGTTATCATAGTGTAGTCAACTCTTGCCTTTTTATCTGAAAAAAAGGAAAAAAGGCACCAGTTACTTTTGGGGCGTTTTGCCCCAATGGACAGGGAGCTGCAGCTCAGCATCCTCTCCTGAGGGCTGATGTCTGGAGGTTTCACATGCTGTTTGACCTGCAGGGCATTTGTTTGCGCTTTTCCACAGTGCAGGGGGAGTGGGAAGGTCGGGTTTTTTGGTTGGTGGGGATTTTTTGGTTGGGTTTTGTTTTTTTTCAGGGTGACCATTTGCAGAGAATGATCTTTCTAGTGGCATTTAGGATGTTACCATCTGATAAGACACCAGTCTGATTCCAGATGGCCTCCTTGTTGGCTCTGAGCATGATTTTGTAGCAGGCTTGGCAAAAGCTTTGCCTATAAGCTGAAAGCCAGAATGAGGTTTTTTGTGTATGTGTGTTCCAGGTAAAGAGTAATGCAGTCCGGGCCCTTGGGAACGTGCTTCATTTCCTTCAACCGTATCACATAGCAAACCCCAGGTTTAGGGAAGCCATCGAGGAATCTCTTCAGGCCCTTATTTCTACTGTTCAGAGCGAGGCCACTATGAAAGTGCGCTGGAATGCTTGTTACGCGCTGGGGAATGTATTTAAGAACCCTGCCTTGCCACTTGGTGAGTAACTTGTCCCACTGGCTTTGGATTTGCACAGCAGGTTGTGGTTTTGATAAGGAGGTCTCTGTTACAAATGCGTTGGGGAAAAAGGGAGAAAGCAAACTGAGCTGCATCTTGTGGTCATAGCTTTCCCAGAACTCTTGCCAGTGAAATAGGCTCAGATCCTGTGAATGCTAATACAGGCATAACTGTGCTATATTCAGTTGGATCTGTCATGTTCGAAGAGAGCATGAGGATGGGATTATAGCTGTGAATAGATGCAAAATGACACTTTTCCTCTTACAAAACTTCAGAAGATTAACTGTTTTTTAACTAATTTTTCATTTCAAAACCCCTGATTCTCTCACTTGGACCAGAATAAATACACTAAATGTAAGCTCATTAAATATTTAGGAGATACATATACAGTTTTGTATATTTTGACTGATTGAAAAGGGTTTTTTGGTTTGGGGGTTGTCCTTTTTTTTTTTTTGTAGGAGAGGCTCCTTGGACCACGCAAGCATATAGTGCACTTTCCTCAGTAGTGAAGTCCTGCAAGAATTTTAAAGTCCGAATCAAATCAGCCATGGCCCTCTCCATCCCTAGCAAGAGGGAATGCTACGGCTCCACTCAGCAGTTCTGCCAAATCTGGAGTGCCTTGGTGGTAGCCTTGCAGAAGAGTGAAGATACTGAGGACTTTCTGGAATTCAAGTACAGTGCCAGCCTCAGGACGCAGATCTGCCAGGCTCTGCTCCATTTGTTAAGTCTGGCAAAGAGCACAGACCTGCCAGTCATTTGGGAAACCATAACAGAAAATGGAGATGCAATCAAATCCTATGTCTTGCAATATCTGAAATCTGGAGTTGAAGAAAATGAAGCAGGAATGCACACTGACTTGTGCGAGAGGGAGAGAGTATTAAAAGGAGCTATCAAACATCTCAGTGGGATAGAGAAACAGCTGGAGGGCAAAGCAAGGGTAAGAGTGTCTGTTTACCTGGAAGATGTCTTGACAAACCATGCCAATGCCACTGAATTAACAGAGGCTTAGAAAGAAATACCTGTTTCAGTGACCAATAACTTACACTTCTGACTGGGCGCAGAGAAGAAACACACTGCTTTCACTTACACAGGTCATCCAGAAGAAGCTTCCTGTTGTTGGTATTAAATTTATTTCAAACTTATTAAAGTCATTCATAATGCCAGCTGAAAAGATCTGTAGAACTTAATTTTTTTTTTAATGTTTAGTGAACTCTTAAGTTGTCCTCACTTGGTTTTGTTTGTATGCTTAACTGTTACGGTGTTACCACTTGGAAAACAAATGCCTTTTCCTTGTTTGTATGTTTTATAAAAACAGCCTGTTCTCTCAGCTTATCTAAAAGCATTTTGTTACTATTGCTGCTGTATTCAAAATCATGTTTGTAAAGGAGGGGTCTGGAAGAATTTTGTTTTTCTGAGCACTGCAAATGTTGTCACTCTTGTGTTCCTGCAATAAAGCCAAATATGCCAATATTTGAATAATAGCTTAGAGCAAACACACTTTGCCTTTATCTGTCTACGTTCCTGGTGTCTTACACACGGCCTGCACCTCCCTGCTGCCTTCACTCATCCTGTCTTCCAAAAACTCGAAATTCCTTGTTTCCAGGTGGATGGTACTGTGCTGCGTAAGCCAGAAAATTCAAAGTAGGTCCTCTGAGGCTGGAATTTTGACTTCTTCAAGCAGTGCTACCCCTAGGGCTCTGTCACCTTTCTGTGGGAGGTGCAGTGATGTTCTAAATCGCATGTGGGTTTGCTTCTATTTCTGAAGTTCTGTCCCCTTCCCATTCCTTCATGATGCTGTTACTTACTCTGTTTGCTATGTGCTTACTGTGCTGATAGCTGGTGGAGGACTGAAGTCTCTGATGTTGCTGGGGACAAATCAATGCCTCCAGGAATGAGCCGGTCTGTGGGGCACTTTGAGAGTTAAGTGCCTGCTGTCCTAACCTCTGGGTGGATGTTTGAACAGAGCTCAGTGCAAGCCCTGGCTATCATAAAAGCTCTTTGGGATACAGAATTTGCTTTGTTTTTCCATCCTTGCCGCTGGTTTCAGTGTGAGTATCCGAAACCCCTTCAGAGTAATGCGGTCTGTTTTGCTGGATGTATGGGGCCAGTTCCCTGCCAAGAGTGACTTCTCCCGCTGTAACAGCCTGCAACAGGAGCAGCTCTGCCAGCGTCTGGTGTACAGTCAGGCTTGTCTGAGTGCTTTGAAAGGCTGAGCAGCTGCCTGGGACAGAGGCTGAGGAAGAGAGCAGCAGAGCTGAGCATTGCTGCTGGGCCCCAGCACCACCACTGCCCTTGCTGGTCCCCAGCGGGGCATGGGCCCCATCCTGGCTCAGGAGCACCCCTGGCTATGCTTCAAATTACAAATTGACACTTAAGCTGACACTTGTTCCTTTTCTCCCTCTTTGGCTGCTGCAATTGTATCTGTACCCATCTTTGAGTTTCCACCATATGAATCAAACCTGTGTTTTGGCTCTGGAAGAAATCTGTCCAGTTACCATTGGAAACGTGACTGTGCCTGGATTTCTTGCCCAGGTTTGCCGACAGCCTAGAGCCGCCTACATACTGCACCAGCTGAAATACTGGTGGTAAGGCAGCTGTGGGACTCCGTGGCCGACGCGTGGTCAGGCAGCAGACACTGGGCATACCAGTGCTGTGTCTGTCCCAGCAGCCCATACCTGATGTCAGTACCGGGAGGAGGACGGCTGTTCTTCTGAATGGAGAAATCCCTGCTGATTCAAGAATTACATTGCTTTGGAAAGAATTTTGCCTTTGTGCACAGGATCATGTGAACGATGTAGCATCTCTGCCCGTGGAGCACCACTGTGCTGCTGCAGAGACGAAGCCGCGAGCCTGAGCCTCAATTCCCACGTCACAGTGAAGGGGCTGCGTGGGCACCCCGCAGCCACACCAGAAACAACTGGTCTGCTCCCAACGCTGAGAAATCCGCCTCCAATGATATTTTATGTGCCCCAAGAAGCGGATGGGAGCTGCTGGGATTCTCAATAGCGTGTAGCCAACGTCTTTGGTTTTTATTACAAACTTCAGTGAAGTCTCACCTGGCTCCTGAAACACCTAAGGGCTTTTGAGGAAATGTGGACTTGTGCTCTGAGCAGCACTGAGCAAGCGATGGAGGCAAACCAAGAGCTCAAGTGGCTGAATAAAACAGAAGCGGGCATCCCTGCTGAGCGTGGTAGCAGCCTGCCTGCTCGGCGTATGAAGTTTTCTAAATAACCACATCCAGTACTTCAACCCATATTGGGGAAACTGCAACTTTTCTCAGGCAGAAATACAAGATATCTTTTATCTTTGGGAGCAAAAGCAGTTTCTAGGTAACCTTGGCTGAAGGCAGCATAAGCAGTTTTCTCCATGTGAGCTATCCGCTTAACGACAAGCCCAACTCATTACCGGATGCTAAAGCAGAAGGGGTTCAGCACCTTCCGATCTGCTGAGCCTGTTCCTCAACATCTGGCTACTATCTTTCCCTCAAGACCGGACAAGAATAAGGCTGTGTGTCTGAATGCCAGAAGGAGTTCAGTTCATCTGTAAAGGAACTGAATCAGTTACAGGTTGGGTTTTGTTGGCTGGTTGTGCACACCGTTAGTTGCTCTCTTCTGTAGCTTTTCCCCAGGGATGCTCATAGAGTCCGAGCGTCCCAGGCATCAACTCGACCCATCACCACGTTACAGCAATAAGCACTGAAATGCCCGTTTGGGTAGAGAGTCTGGATTTTGTGGTCTCACCCCACACACTCCTTACAAACCTCCTGCCTGCGAAGAGGAGAACGTAAGATGGGTCTTACATTGACACCAGCCTTTCATTCTCCTGTAGGAAGATCCGTTCCCCAGCTTCTGGACACCCTTAGGTGACCCTCTGGGGAGAAAATGGTGTGTGCACAGGGGAGAGCGGACAGGTAGGAGCTGGTTTTCACTCTGTCTGATGGAACTCCATCCAACATCTTCTGAAGATGCAACAAACACATCATCATCCCCGCCTCCCATCAAAGCCGGCAGCGTGGGGCTCAGCCCCGCTTGGCAGCCAGGAGCAGCCAGCAGCTCCATCACCTCTCCTGCCAGCACATGGGCATTCCTGGGGAGGCACACATTACAGGAGGGTGGAAGGGGCAGCTCTGGAGATTCAGGCCTAATTTCTGGGGGCAACAACTAAAAAGACACTGGGTGGGGACCTGGGTCAGTCATGGGGGTCAGCTGTGCCCGGCCCCAGCCCTGTGGGATATTTCTGCTGCCAGTGGTTGCACCTGGGTGCAGTCCTGAGGATGCTGGAGCAGAGCTGGGATGGGGTCTTCTGGCTGATGCCAAGGTCAGTGATGGTTTTATGTGTGCCTTTAACGTCAGATGCTCATTTTTGGTGCCTGGCAGAACAGCATGGGCTGCGTGCGCCCTGTGCCGCTTGCTTCCTCGCTGCTCAACGAGAGCAGTGGGGGCGGACGCAGCCTCTGTCCTCAGCTGGGGACTGGCAAAGCACGAGGTGCTCGGGTCTGGCGAAAGGCAGCACCTTCCCCACCCCAGCCAAGGTTTTATTGTTCTGCCTCTTTATTGTTGTGTTTACAAGCCAGGCACTTTATAGGTTTTCCTATGAATGGTTTCAAGGAGAAGGTAATTACCTTATCACATGCAGGATGATTTATAGCCAAGGTGGCAAGGGACATTCAAGCTCTACATCGGCTCCGTTTGAAAGACAATCTGCCCGTTCTTCTATGCGGGGTCACTGGGTGGGTGAAAACAAAAGGGCTTTAGTGCCCGGCCTGCCCAGTCCCAGCACCGGGATGTCTCCTGCGGCCAAGCCCCGGAGGGAGCGTTTCCTCGGGCTGTGCCGATGGCGCTTGTGCCCACCTGCGGCCCTGCGGGTTTCCCTGGGGCTGCCCACGGCGGTGGGCTCTGCCCTGCGCAACCCAGCAAAGAGCAACCCAGTGAGTTCAAAGCTCAGGTTGCAGCTCGGGTTGTAAAGCCCTTTTTTTTTTAAATTGCGTTACCTGGATCAGTAAATAGGCAGCGTGCTGCCTGAGAGGCTGCGCGGCCTCGCACGGTGCCCCTCGGCGGGAGCGGGCTGGCGTGTGCGGTGATGTCTTGGTGAACTGAAGCAGTTGCTTTTGTTGGGCAAAACTCCTCGCTGGAGGTGGCAGACCTGGCTCGCGGTGCCTCCGGGGGGGTCGTTACACATCTCCCCTTGCCTTCACATAGCAATTTTCTTTTTCTCCCCC
>WAAD01021036.1:335079-367993 GCA_013389945.1 Fregata magnificens | reverse complement strand
GGCTGAGCGGGCACCGCCTGCCCCGGGCCCGTCGGGGCGCGGAGGGCATCGGCTCCCCTCCGTACCCCGGGGCAGGGGCGGGAGCAGCCGCCGCTTCTCCCGCAGCCGGGAGCGCTGGAGCGATCGTGGCTCCCCTGACACTGCAGCCGGGACCGGTGTAAGCGGGTGGGGAGCCCCTCGGGGCTGTCCCTGCAGGGGCACCTCTGTGTCCCCTGTCCCCCCGCCTTGCACTGCAGTTTTTGTACCTGTCTCGATGCCCCGTCAGCACCCTGAGTACGGCACTGATCCTGCTTGCCGGGCTCAGCCCCGCCGTGTGTGCCTGTACCCTCTGCCAGCCCACAGAGCCCGGGGTCAGCTCCGGTGCTTGCCCCCTAACAGCCCCGGTGCCTTGGCAGCGGCGTGCCAGGGCCCGGCAGGGGATGGGGACGCTGCCATGGTAGGTGCGGTGTGCGCAGCGCTCGGCTCCAGGCCTGCCCTGGTACCGGCGGGGCAGACGGTGCCTTTTGGGGACGGGGCTGGGCAGCGGCACCTGTGCCTGCCAAGGGGCTCAGCTTGGACGCGTGGGGTGCTAAAGAGGCTCCATGTGGGGAGAAATCATTGCAGGCCTTTTCTGCTGGGTTCCCAACCCTCCTGCGTAGCACTGTGCCCTGCACCTCTGGGTTCTCCTGCCTGTCCCCAGTCCCCCCCTCTTGCTGGCTGCCTCCATCCGTGGGGGTGCCTGAGGTGGCAGTGGGGGTGCAGAGAAGGCTCTGCCGCGGGATGGCTGCGCTCCCACAGGTGTTTCTGTGCAAAGTTTGCCTTTGGTGCAAACAAGAGCAGGCACATGTCCCTGAGGAGCCTTTGCAAAGAGCTCGTGTTTGCTCTAAGAGAGGCCTTTGTACTTGGAGAGGGAGCCAGGTAGGGGAGTCAGGAACCATTTATTGCAGCCACGCACGGGGGCTAAACCCCCTCTGCTCCCACTCCCCCGGCATCAGCATCCTGACCCCAGGACCGGCTCGGTCTTGGGCTGTTCCCACGTCCCTGGGGGTGCTCAGCCCTGCGGCTCTGTTTGGGACCACGGTGCAGGCTTGGCTGCCCACCCGCAACATGGGCACAGGCAGGAGTTGCCCGTCGCAGTGCCGTGGTCCCAAGCGGTTCGCCCTGGCCGCGGCCCCTCGGCAAGCGGCGTGTTCCCTTGGGTCCGTTCATGGCGCCCAAAGGGCTTCGGCTGATGTGGGTAGGAGAGGAGAGAGTGCCGCACCGCGGGCAGGCTGGCCCCGACACCAGCACGGTGGTTTCTCCCAGAGCTCGGCTCCGGGGCGAGACGCCCCGTGGCTCCCTCCCTGCCCCGTCCCACCTGCCGGGGCTCGCCCAGACCCCACTCGGGCAAATAATTTATCCCAGGTGCACCCAGATCCCATGGGCCTGGGGACCACGGGAAAGCCACCCGCCTTGGGGACCCGGCCGGAGATGCCCCAAAGCCGCTCCGAAACGTGTGGGGAGCAGCAGGCGCAGCACACCTCCCTGCGCCGATTCCCTGTGTGCACAGGGAGATGCAGATTAGATAGATCATTTCTGTAGGGAGCTGGGTTTATAATCCATCTGTATAAATTCTTGGCATATTTCTCTGAGGATGTGGAGCGTATTTACCTGTTTTCAAGGCTGACAAAGGGGGTGAGAGGGTCTGGGAATCCCTGGGGAGAGGGACTGGCTTTGGCCCCTGCCTGCGTGTGAGGCTGGGGTGGGAAATGCCTCTTTCTCGGTCTGCGTTGGTGGCCGGGCTTCACTGGGGTTAATTTTGTGCAAGAAAAAAACCACCTTTCCTTGATTTTGGTGGAGAAGGACCGTGGAGCCAGGGCTATAAACTGGTTTTCCAGTATTACAAAGCACTCCTGCGTTGGGTTGGGTTTTGGTTGTGTGGTTTTTTTTTTTTTTTTCTTGTAAAGTCCTCGTGAAGATTGGACAATTAATGAGTTTTTTCATTTCGGTGACAGAACCAAAAAAAATGGGCTTATGTTGAATCAAAAGGTTTTCCTTTCTAGCTTTTTAGGTTAACCAAAAAAGAAAAAAAAAAAAAAGGCCAAACAAACACTCAAACGTTTCATTTTGGGTCAAGTCCAAACATTTTGTTTAACATGAAACAAAATGTTTGGGTTTGGTTTCAGGTTGTTTAACCCTTTTGAATACGGTCAAGTTGATTTGTAAAGAAAAATCACTGCTTAGAAATTAAGTGCTGAATAATTGTTTTGAAAGTGTAAGTGTGAAACACACTGGAAATATCAAGGTGACGCCTTTCTTAAAATAATAAAATGGAGGGAAACTCAGGGACTTTTTTCCTAATTCTCACATATTTTCTCCAGCCAAAATGCTGCCAAATTTTATTTAAATTCAGAAGTCATGTCTGTAACCCCCGAGTCACTTGTTTGACATTTTAAAAGTGTGCTCTGTTGCACCGCCTCACGATTTAACTCTGGGAAAACGATGCCCTTGGCTTAGTTGTGAACGAAACTGCTATTAGAAATGATAATGAGCTCTGTTCCATTAACTTATTATTAATCAGTAATTAGTAGGATCAGTTAGGTGACATGAACCGCTCGTGACAAAAGTCCGTGTGAGCCCCTCGGCTTGGGCACGGCGAGAGGCACGGCGGCCGGCGGGCTTTGCCCTGCTTTGCCGGGAAGGAGCGTGCGGAGGAGAGCTGCGGTGGAAGGACATTTTCTTCACATCCTTCTTGTTGGCTCTCGCCTTCTCCTGGGGCAGCACGAAGACCCAAGAGCCCCGAAACCCCGTGTGCCGTGGCCGTTCCTACCGGCTCCTGGTGCCGACCGGCAGCAAGCACCCGGCAGAGAAGTGCCCCCGCCTGCTGTCGGCACCCACGTTTGCTGCGGGGGCTGCTGAGCCGATGGCGCGGCTGCACGGTGCCATGCGTTTTGGGGCAGGAGCAGACTTTTCGGTTTGCACCGTGCTTCACCCAGTCTGGGGTCCCAGCTGTTGGGAAAACTGGAGTCAGTGTGTCCGTGTGCCCGTGCATATATACAGCTCCGCAGGTCTGCAGTGCTGAGCGACCATCGCCGTATAGAGGACACCATATATACGGTGGGGTTTCCCTGCCCGGAGGATGCAGGATTGGGCACAGGGACAACGCTTCTAGGAAGGCTCCATGCCCTCCTTCCCGGGGTCTGACAAAGCCCCCGCCACTGTCAGCGGGCTGGCCCTGGTCAGGTACGTTTGCTTTGGATCCAACCAGCTTTGTTTTCACGCTGCATTCAGGACAAAAAGTAAGAAATCTACTTGTTGGGTTGTTTTTTTTTTTCCCCTGACAAGTTGAAGGATCCAAAATAAGTAATGAATTGGGAAAGCAGTCGGATGGTTATTCCAAGCGCAGCGTTAGAGTATCGCATTATTTGAGTGCATGACTGTGACCAGGTTCAGGCTCCACACCGATTTTTCAGCATTCAAGCACTTCCTTTTAGTCCAGTGTCCTCCTGTAGCGCAGGGTAAATCCAGGGGTCTTGAATACAGCGAAGGCATGTTGGCCTGTTCCTCTGCCCTCGCGTTGTGCTTTCGTTAGAGCTAAAGAATGCAGCCAGCATTTTCAGTTTTGGCTGTAATTTTGTTTGTTCCTTAGATTGGTGTCAGCTACCCCAAGGACACCAAAGTAATGCGGATTTAGGAAAGAGTCATTTTACACCTGGATCTTGCAGCACCCAAATTCAAGTGTTTAAAAATATTCAAGAATGACTTAAAATTATTGGGGGGGGACACCTGGTTTTGATTTTTCTTTTGGGGACTCGCCTGGGCTTGTGTGCCTGGTTTGACCTTCTACGTCTCAGCCTTTTGCATATGGGCCATGCATACATTTCGCTGTTGTGGGAGGGCGGAAATATGGTCTCTTTTAAATGAATATTGAGATTTTTAGGTAATTACCCCTGCGGGAATGGAAAGGAGAAGGTAAAGCAGCAAGCGTGGTGGGTGGTGTTCGGTGGCCGTGCGGGGATCCCCGCCAGCGGGCGGCAAGCCCCGGGGACACGGGGTGCAGTGTGGGTACCGCACCAGGGAGCGGGGGCAGGAAAAGCATCCCCAGCACCCCCAAGTTACAGGTTTCTCTTTCTTCAGAGGAATATCCATATGGGCTTCCTGTATCCATACGTATGTATGTGTTTGTGTATCCCATTGTGCGTGCATGTCTTCAAAGGGAGAAATTGCAGTAAACGAGCAGCAGTTAATTGATGGGCTGCATTTCTCCTTGAAGGGTCTGGAGGTGCTTTACCAGCATTGAGACCTCGATGTGCCCCATCAGGACACCGGGGTCTTCTTTACTTCTCCTTCCCTGGGCGAACAGCCTTGTGGGCATCGCTGGGGTAGCTGTGGCACCTCACGAGCCCCCATCCCGCCAGCCCCTGCCTCCCTGGGGCAGGACGGGGCTGTTTTGGGGGGCTGGAATGGCAGTCGGGGAAGGACATATGCTCAAGGGATCTTGCGTCCTTCTGAAACAGGTTTCAGAATAATAATGATGGGTTTCCATCATGGGAAGAAGCAAATACTGGGTGCTTTCCCCCCACCCCAGGAGAGATTAACCCTTCATTTCCCCCCCCCCCCCCCAGCGAGGACCCGTGGCGGGCGGCGAAGATGATCAAGGGGTACATGCAGCAGCACAACATCCCGCAGCGGGAGGTGGTGGACGTCACCGGCCTCAACCAGTCGCACCTCTCCCAGCACCTCAACAAGGGCACCCCCATGAAGACGCAGAAGAGAGCCGCCCTCTACACGTGGTACGTCCGCAAGCAGCGGGAGATCCTCCGGCGTAAGTACCCGCGCCAGCGCTCGCCCTTCAGGGCTGGCGGGGGGGAGAGGGGGTCCCCCCGACCCAGTCCTGCCTGCGGGTACCCGGCACGTCCGGAGCCGAGCGAGGAACAGCCCCCTGCCCTCTTCCTTGGCAGAGCCCCTGCCAGCGCCTGCCAGCACCCGCTGCTCCCTGTGCCTGCTGCGGCTGCCCGGGGATCACCCCTAGTTTTGCCCCTGGACCCAGGCTGCCTAGCGTCTTCCCCAAAATATTTTCACAAGTAAAATGAATTCAAGGCACAGGAAAACTGAGCGAGAGCCCCTCTTGGTCACAGTAACTCTGTGCGAGTTCCTCCAAGCCTATCCACACAGCTGAGTTTCTGTATATTTATATTTGTTAGAGGTGGGAAAGCAATTAATAATTACACACAATTAGCTGCCTTTCCCACCCCTGCCCTCTTTTCCTCTCTGTTTCTCGAGACTGCTCATTTTCTGCAACTACTTGCAAAAAAACTAAAGAGAGAGAAAAGAAAAAACTGTAAATTGCTCCTATCTGTAGCATGGCCTCAGGCAGTCCGTCCTATTTAAAATGCAGATGATTTTGACCAAGTACACAGACTGTTGCTTTTGTGCACCTCTCCCACGGACCCCTGCTCCCGGGTTGGTCCCATATTGCTCGAAGCAGCCCCATTTTCGGCTGAGGTGCAGGTTGGGGCACTGACACCCCCCTTAAAAGGGCTCTGCCTCCCTCCTCCTAAAGGATGCAATATCCAGCGAACGGGAAGTGCAGAAAAGGGTTTAGCACCAAATACCATTGCTTTGAAAACACACCTTGAGACGTTAGAGCAAACAGAGCCTGCTCCAGCCTTGCCCTGCATTTCCCTCCTTGTCACGGGGGGAAAAGCCATTATAAAAAGAGGGAGAATTCCCCTGCAAAACTGAGAATAATAAAACCCTCCCATTAATCTCCCTTTACTGCCGCGGTGACAAGCGCCGGGTCTGAGGCAGGCCGCCGGGGAAGGTCACCTCTGGTGCCTGCCTGCCCCGGGCACGGGGCTGCCGTCCCACTGTGCTGGGACGGGAGCAGGAGCCGGAGGGGAGCTCTGGGCGAGTAGAGAGAGGCACCCTTTCAGGGGGCTTTGCAGTCGTCCCGCCTGGCTCCTAGCTTGCAAAAAACCTCCCGAAACAAGTGCACGCTGGCAGAGACCCAGTCCATGAATATGCATGCCCTGAGCATGCCTCCCCATTAAACACCCATCCTGGAGGGATGGTAATAACTCCCCCGCCAGTGTGCAAGGCTGGCCCCTTCCCTGCGGTGGGTGGCAGGGAGCACCCGGCTTGCTCCAAAGTGTGCTGGGGCCGTGGGCTTGGGATGCCGCGGGAGGGGACATGGGGTGGCCACCTCCGCGCGGGACAGTGACTCCGAGCAGCGGCTATAGGCCAGCTCACGTCTGCTCCTTTCTCTTTCAGAGTTCAACCAGACAGTCCAGGGTTGTGGAAATATGACAGACAAAAGCAGTCAGGATCAGCTGCTGTTTCTCTTTCCAGAGTTCAATCAGCAGAACCAGGGGGCTGCCCAGCTCGACGACACCTGCTCTGAAACCCCCAGCAAGAAGATGCGTCGCAATCGGTTCAAGTGGGGGCCGGCCTCCCAGCAAATCTTGTACCAAGCCTACGACCGCCAAAAGAACCCCAGCAAGGAGGAGCGTGAGGCTCTGGTGGAGGAGTGCAACAGGTAAAGGCTGCCCCGCACCGCCCACCACCTCCTCGCCCGCCCTGCAGCCTTTCTTCCAAAAACCACACGTGATGCCGGGCTCCCAGCTCAGACCCCTGGCCGCTGGCTCGTGGCATGGCTTTGCTGAGCTGCCTGGCCTCTTTTTGCCTCATTTTCCCCATCTGGGTGACATCCAGGGCTGAGCAAGCTCCATGCCGGGGCAAGGATGCTATGGGGGTACTGCAGCGTTGCAGCAATGTCAGAGGGAGGGGGGATGGCTTTTGTGGCATGGATGTAGTTGGAAAGAGCAGGCGGGCTCGCAGGAAGGGCTTAAACGCCCCCAAATTCACATGTCCCCCTGCGGACTGCCTGGCAGTGCTGGCAGAGGCCCCCCCAGCAGCACCCTTGTTCCAACGTGTCCCCTTGCACATGCAGGGCCGAGTGTCTGCAGCGAGGGGTGTCTCCCTCCAAGGCGCACGGGCTTGGCTCCAACCTGGTGACGGAGGTCCGCGTCTACAACTGGTTCGCCAACCGGCGGAAGGAGGAGGCTTTCCGCCAGAAGCTGGCCATGGACGCCTACAGCTCGGGCCAGCCCCCACACAGCATGAACCTGCTGCTGTCCCACGGCTCCCCCCACCACAACCAGCCCAGCACCTCGCCTCCCAGCAAAATGCCAGGTAAGCCCTCGACGAGGGTGCTCGGGCGGTGGCGTTGGAGCAGTTGCAGCGCTGGCTCCTGTTTCTGCTGGGGAAAGGGGTGCCGAGCCCTCGGGGCTATGTATGGGTAGTCTCGGGGGGAAGATGGTCACCTTGGTCCCAGCCACAGCTTTGAGGGGGTGTGGTGGTGCGGAGAGGAGCAAGCACTGTCGCTGCGGTGTTATGGCTGGGTGAGCCACATGGCAGTGGCTGGATTTCCATCCTGCCGAGGATAAATCGGCGTTTGCTTGGTTGGTTGAATTCATTGGAGTCCCCGTGCTGCGCAGGGGAAGGCTGTGCCCGGCAGGGCGGGGAGGCGGGCTGCTCTGCGCCTGACGTATCAATGCTGGGGCCTTGGGATGCAGCCCACTGGTGAGCACTGGTTTTGCGGGGGGGGAGCAGAGCGCATGCACAGGTGATGCTGCAAGCCAGTAGGAAGATGTAGCAGCGTGTCCTGGCGTCGCTGCAGGGCTGGAGCTGGCCCAGGCTGGGTACATGGTGCTGCACCATCCCCATGCCAGAGCGGAGGGAGATGGATGAAGCAAGCTGCTCGGGGCGTGCAGGGCTCACCCCAGCCTCCATCTCTCCACACCACGGTCTGGCCCCATTGTGCATAGTGAGGAGCCGGCTGGGGAAAGCAGACCCGTCAAAAACTCCCGGGGGATTTAAGCCGGAGATAACGCCACCGGGGAGGGGGCTGCGTGCCCGGGGAGGCTAATCAGGGTGGGCGGGGGCGGCGTGGCGTGGGGCGAGAGGCATTGTTGGGAGAACAATCCCCATTGTCCCCCTACCTGCCCTCTGCAGCCAACACGCCAGCCCCTGGCAGGCAGGAGCGGGTGCTCGGCGGCAGGGGGTCAGCGCGGGGGCTGCGCCCCAGCCACCCCATGTCCCCCCTCGGCCACGGCACTGGCACCAGCACAGCCTGGCCGGGGAGGCTAAAACCAGCCGTCTCTTGGAAATGACCCTGCCTGCCTTTTTACACACACCCAGCTCATTACAAAGGCAAATTAAAAGAAACCCGTGTGGCGGAGAGTCCCTGCGGGAAGGGCAAGGTGCCTGGGGAGAGGAGGCTGAGAGCTGGGGACGGTGCCAGTCCATGGCTGGACACCAGTCCTTGGGTGTTAGCAAGCGAGGACAGCCCCCAAAGTGGTACCCGGGGGATGCACCAGCCCCAGGGTGAGTGCGCAGCATCCGACCCAGCTCCCAGCAGTGGGGACAGGCAGCATCTGACCCACTCCCGGGTGCCGTTCTCCCCGTAGGGCCGGCCGGCGGTGACCAAAATGTGACCCTGCCCCAGGAATGCCCCGCACAATGGCGGGGACAGGGAGAACGTTTGCCCTCCTGTCACCGGCTGATTGCTTACAAGGTGCCCTACAAGCACATTGTCAGCAAAATCAGCTGTTTTCAGTGTCGGCTGGTGAGCTTTACAATACCCCACCAGCATGCAGCCCCACGTTGTCATGGCGTTGTCATCCCCCCCGTGCATGCTTAATTGACAATTAAGCCGGGGCTTTGAACGAACCCCGCTGCCTTTGATGTGCCCCAGTCCTGCTAGCGCGCATGCAGGCACCCCGCAAGAGCCTTTGTTTCCTTCTATTAGGGGACGGCAATTACTGTAACCGCGGGCATTTATCTTGGGGCTGGAGGGCTGTTAAGCCCCAACCTTTATTTTCCCGTCGGAGCAGTGGCCAGCAGGAGCCAGCCGCGGCTATAGGGCTGATGACAGCCCATTCGGAGGGGCTTTTGAGCAGGGCAGGAGTGATGGCTGCGGTGGCGGCGAAGGGCCCCTCCGGAGGGGTCAGGAGGGCTCGGCCGCGGGAATTTGCCGGTGGCTGGTGCTTGTATCCATCGGCCTTGCTGAGGAGGAGGAGATAGGCACGGTGAGGGCCACCGTGGGATTTTAGGGCTGGTTTGGGGGCGATGGGCAGGGATGGAGCTCAGCCATGACTGCTTTGGGCTCACTTGGACCAAGCTGGGTCCGGCAGGCTTGCAGCTCCCAAAACATCGCTGGGTCCATCGCTGCTTAGACCTCCTCCAAGAGACGTTTGGGGACCCACTGCCTCGGCGGGGTGCAGGGCAGTGCTGGCGGGCCTGGTCCCGCTGCCTGGCTGACCCCATCCAGGGCTGGCCATGCTGGGATTTGAACTGCCCTTGCACTGCGTGCGGCGTCGTCTGGAGCGCTCAATGCCTTAACAGCTTAATGACGGCGCTGGGACGCTGCCCGCGTCCTACCCCTGTGCGGCCCCGTCGCCCCGTGACATCCCCCAGCAGGGAATGATGGGGCTGGCAGCATGGGGCAGCTGCAAAATCGCTCCCATGCCCGCAGACAAAGAGGGATCGCCTGCTCCTTGGGACGTCAATGGGGTCTTGCGAAAGGGCGTAATGACGGCCGGGCAGGGATAAGAGCTGTAAAAGTCAAACATCCTCCCGGCCTCTTCTTGGGGACCCATCTGTCAAGCCTCAAGCCGTAGTTTTTAACTATTTGGAGGTAAATACTTAAAGCCTATCTATCTCGGAGGCTTCTCTCAGCCTCTGGACTTTTCCCTTCCTATGGGATATTATCAGCGATCTTGGTTCCCTGTTTGATTTGAAGGTCACTAGGGGCTTTATCTCGGTGCCATGCCATAGACACTGGCTTATGCCATTTTTATCTTCAAGAGCCCCGAAGACAATCAGCGCATTGATGAGATTAGGTGACGCACCACCCCGCTCGCCAGCCGCCCCCCGCCTCCCGTCCTGCATACAAAGGGATGGCCGGCGCCCGTCAGACCCTGCAAAGCCCCGTCCCCGCGGCCGGGGGTCACAGCATCACCTCCAGCCCGTCCTGGGGGGTCCTGCACCGAAAGGTGGTCGGGGCATCCATCCATCCATCCATCCAGCAGTACCTGCTCTGCAAATATCAGAGTAGCAGAGTAATATCAGAGCAATCATGTATAGAAATATATATATATATGCGTGTGTGTATATATATATGAATGTACATTATTTATATATATATTTAGATATCTCTACAGATGTAGACAGCAAACATGAAAATAACTCGATACCACCCCTGAGATTCTTCCTAAACCCGAAGGGCAATTTAAGTGTTCTAACTTTTTCTTCTAACTTTTTCTTAAAGAAGAGCCCATCAATAAACCCTCGGTCCAGAGGTACTTCCATTTATATCTGGATCCTATACATTGTTCCTTGGGGTATGTGCTGGTTCTGGTTGTGGACCCGGTGCCAGCGGTTGTAATATTTTACTGTTGGGCGCATTGTGGGGCTCTGTGGGTACAGTGCGCTCTTAGGAGCTTTTCCCGGTTTTATGGGGGGTAATTAGAACTTTATGACAGCAGCGAAATGGGAGGGTCCAGTCCCCATAAACAGGTTTATAATGGATATAAACTACGCACCTCTGTAACTTAGCAAGATTAACACTTTAGGGACAATTTGAGTGGCAGCCCAAAAATCAGAGCTGCCCTCGGTGCTGCCTGGACCTGCGTTTGGGAGGGTGAAACGGTCCCGTCACCAACTCGGCTGCTTCCGTGATGTCAGTAGGTGCAGCATTGCTGAGTCCAGCGTGGCCCCAAAAATTACACTTTGCCTTTCTTGCCCTGCGGCCAGGCTCCTGGTCCATGCCGGTGGTTGCATCCCCGCAGGTCGGGCAGAGCCGGGGCTGAATCCCTGCCGCCGCTTGAGTCATTGGTGACCAGGTGCATAGTGCAGCCAATTCCATTTTGGGGTTGGGCATCACCAGTGATTTGCAGGATGTTTGCGAAGCTCTGGGCAAAAGTGCAACCTGGTGCCGGGGCAAGCGGCGGGCGCTGCTGCTGGAGGAGGTCGAGATGTGCTGTGTGGTGGCAGCGGCGGCAGGGGCTCCTCATTTAAAAGTAGAGTGAGTTATTTTTAAAAAAGTACAATTTAATCATATCAATATGACTTAAAGCAGAGGAGACCCAAGCTGCTTCATTACTTTTGCTTGCCAAAGGCACAAGGCTGGCGTGTACCTAGAAAATGGCACAAGCCGGCAATGAAAACAGCAAAGTTATTGACCGCTGCCCTAAACTCCCCCATTGGTCTCCCCACCCCAAAAGCCGGGTCGGGGGAATGGGTCTGGTACCCCTGAGAAGCTGGGGGGTGCCGGGGCTGGCTGCAGGAAGCCATGGGTGCCTGGGACCCCCCTTCCAGCTGGGCTGTGCCCTGGGGGCTGTCACGCTGCCCATCCCCGCTGGCTGAAACACAGGGTTAAGGCTCCGGGAGCCTGACCCTGCGGCTTGTCTGGAAACATGGGAAAGCAGTAAAACATTTCACGGGCAGTGCAGCTTGGGGGCCGCACAATAGCCGGGTCCCATAAACAGACTTTTATATTACGGCTGTAGCTCCAGTAAAAAAAAAAAAAAACAGCTTTAAAGAGGGCAGGCTGTGCGGCCAGGCCCATTCCCAGTGATCCCCATCCAGGCTCCTCTCTGACAGCTGCAGGGAGAGGCTGAGGAGGAATAAATCTCTTTACACGGGGGCTGCTTCCAGCTGCGGAGACGCAAAAGAGTGACGGGAGAACAGTCATGTCGAGCTTCAATGGCTCCTGCTCATAAACCCTGGACCACAGAGTCCCCCGCTCGCTCCGGGAGGAAACCTTCATGTCTTGGTGCAGACCGCCGGAGCCGTCCCCATGCATTCACCCCAGCTGGCGGGATCCCATGGGGAGCCCCATGGTGGGGGTGAGTGGTTGTGCTGCCGGGGGGTGGCTGGCTCCCGGGGCTTGGCACCCCCTGCGATGGCAGAGCACAGCAAGGAGGGTTTGCCGGGGAACCGGTGGCCGGGGAAGCGTGGGCATGGGTTACCTGCCCTGTGGCAGCGTGCTGCATCCCAGCGCCTTGCAAAATGGGGTCCTGCTGCTGTAACGGATAGAGCCCAAAAGTAAGAAAACGGGGGCTGGCAAGGTGGCTGGGGAGGAGTAGTGTGCACCTGGGGGCAGACTGGGAAAAAGCCTGAAGGTGGCTGTTGCCCAGGCAGATGCTTTAGGCTAGGCTCGCCGTATTTGCTGGGAACGGGGACCCCAGAGGAAAGGTGCCCGCCATCATCGGGGAGCTCTGTTTATTATAGCAGTGGCAAGAGCAACAGCAATAATGCCTTGTGCTAGTTTCCAATATTAATTATATAATATGCCCAAATCCAACCCAACCCTGGGGGCATATAAATAACAATAATATCCATCCCATTCTAGGAATGGGAAAAATCCAAGCCAGGATAGTTGGTAGCTTCCTAAAGGGCTGCAAGATAGCCGCGGCCGAAGAGCTTTTACCCTGCCCAGCAAGTGTTTTGTGGGCAGACCAAGGTGCCCATGGGCTTTGGGGATGTAGGAGCCCCCCATCAGCACAGCCTCTGTGGGAGCGGAGTCCTTGGTGGGGCTGGACGGTGGCACCGCTGCCACCATCCCCGGAGACTGACCTCGTGCTCCTTGGGAGAGTTACTCTTCATCAAGACTCAGAGTCTTCAGCGGTTTTATCTAGAGACCCAAAATCTTGGTCACCAGACTATCTGAAAATCTCGGCATTGGTTATTGTTTCTCAAACAATGAAAGTCTTGTCCTTGGGATTGCAGGGAGAAGTTTGAAAATCAGCTTTTAACATCATAACTCCAGGTTTCTTGGCTCATGAGTTACAAGCCCCCTCAGTTGGGTATAGCATGATTTTGGGGATTACAATTTTTTTTTTTTTCTTACTGAAAGCTTCACCGAACCCAAAAGAGATTGAAGATTGAGCAGAAACTCCGATTTTCTTTCCAGTAGGAGCCGTCTGTGCTCCTCGTCTATCTTTAAGATCACGCTCAGAAGAAAGGGCTTTATTTTATCTTCCCTCCCATTGTTTAACCAGCGCTGCAGGATCTCGGACCGGCAGCGGCTGAAGCACACTCTGCACGAGGCCGGGACCGCGGGGAAGAATGTGTGTGACAGTGCCCCAGTTGAGTAATGTTTACCCTGTTCACGGCAGGGACGTCCACTCGGACCGGCAAATATCCACCTGCCAGAGGACATTCTTTTATTATCAGGGATAAAAGGGGTTTGCTGGGAAATGATCAGGAACCAGACATCGCGGGGAGATTCCTATCTGTGGGACATGTTTAACCAGCTGATGGGGAAAATTTGGAGGTGATTAAAGAGTGACTTTGCTGTGGTTTTGGTGGAGGGCGGGGGTAGCCGTCTGCGCTTTGGCAGATGCTTTTGGAGCTCATGGAAAGCTCCTGGACTCCAGTTATCATTTCTTTCCTTTTCCTTGATTCAGAGATTTTGAGAGTAGCCCTTAGAGCATCCTTTGCTGAGCCAGCCTGCATCAGCTCTTCCCCTTGGGCACGTGGGAGAAGGACATCCCGAAATCCCAGGAGGAAGATCCTTTACCTGGGTGGGTTTTGTAGCTGGGGGTGTCTGTGCTGTGCCAGGACTGCCGAGAAGCTGCCGGCATCCTCTGCAGGCTGAACCTCTCTGGCTGACGGTCATTTTGGGGAGCCGTCCCCAGTGCCCCTGTGCAGTGGCCGGGGGTCACGGGTGGACGATGCTCTTGGTGGCCTCACTTGTGAGGGTGGGCTTCACTGCCATGGTTTTCTTTCCCAGGAGAGCTGTGGGCTGTCCGTCCATCCACCGCTTCGATCCCGGGGCAGTTCAGTGAACCCGGCCGCGAGCACGGTGCTGGACTCCTCGTAATAAATGGCTTTTCGCCGTAGTCATCAAGGCAGCCTTGTAAAAGACGCTTTTGTTTCCTGTGGGTTTTCCTCAGTTAATTATTTGTGATCTGTAGATGCCTTTCAATGACACATGGCTGATCATATGGTTATCAGTGCAGGGCGTTTTAGCCAAATTAAATATATTTATATAGAAGACCTGTGCTCAAGCCAGATTTCCCTCCTCATCAGTGGTGGGCTGCGGTCTGATTTGGAGGTTTGCATGTGTCTGTTCCCTCTGTCTTCCTGCAGTAATCTGTTAATCATACACATCTCGAGAGGGAGTCGAGAGGGAAATCGGATGCAGAAGGGCCTGAGAAAAAAGTGAGAGCCGTCACTGTTAGAGCTGGGCCCCTTTGGGCTGGCCGGGGGCTGCGAGGAGCCGGGCGAGCCTCGCAGAGGGAAGCGCTGGAGGATGCAGAGTCGCTCCCCGCGGCTCAGGGCCCTCAGGCCGATGTCCGAGAGCCACCGGGACGTCGCAGGAATTTGCACGACGGGTGCAAACTGTGCAAAT
This sequence comes from Fregata magnificens, assembly GCA_013389945.1. NCBI lineage: Eukaryota > Metazoa > Chordata > Aves > Suliformes > Fregatidae > Fregata > Fregata magnificens. Next base: position 353,613 of record WAAD01021036.1, on the reverse strand, counting down.
TAAAGCACAAGGGATACAGATGGGTGCAGATGGGTGTCCAGGCTGTTGGCCCAGGTTGGGCTCCCATGGGAGCAGCTCTTTGCCCCACAGCATTGGGGCCCATGGGCAGCACGGGGGCTGCAGCCCCGGTGAGCGCTCAGCATCCCTCACCATAAACTTCTTGCTAAAATTTCAGAAGATGGGTTTGGGGAGAAGCTGGGAAGCGGCACTGGAGGAAGGGGTACGTTGTCTGGTGCTGCCCCTCCCTTTTATCATTCAAGGGTGTCATTTAGGAGCTTGCACGTCTGTTTGCATCCTCGTGCCGCGCACACTGAGGGAGCCGGGGAGCGGTGGGGGGGTTTCCCCTTTGCGGGGCCACTTTCAGAAGGGGTTGGCACGGCCAGGGCACCCTCACCAGGGTGCCTGTAGGCGATGCCAACACCTGGCGGTGTTTTGCAGGGGTCCGGTACAGCCAGGCGGCAAGCGGCGAAGCGGCATCCTCTGGGGCCATCAGCCACCATGGTGGCGGTGCCATGGTCACCACCAGCCAGGCAGTCCTGCAGCAGGTCTCCCCGGCCGGCTTGGACCCGGGCCACGGTTTGCTCTCGCCCGACGGTAAAATGGTGAGTACACCTGGCCTATTGTGGCGGCGGCGCTGATAAGATAAGACGGCCCAGCGGGCAAAGCAAACACGCTTTCCCCGAGTTTCACACGCGGCCCGCGCCGAACAATGGAGCATTGTGGGGCTGGGGCTGCAGCGCGGGCGTGCGACCGTCCCCACCGCCCGCCTCAAAGGCGGCGCTCGGCCCTGGCGCTCCCCGGCGGGCAACGGCGTGTTTTCTGAGCACGGCCCATAAATCTGACAGAGCCTCGCTCGGGTTTTTATTGATTGCATGCCTCGCAGATTGAATGCACACTGGGTGGATCACTGTTTGTTTTCTCCTGCCAATGACATGGGTATCGATAAAATGCTCATTCATTATTTTTTCCCTAAGCCCTCTCAAGTTTGGAGTTTCGCTGAGGAAGCGCTTTCCTTGCAAGCAGGGACCTTCTTGTCCCAGGGCATCACCCAGGCTGTCTAACCTGCTAGTGCCAGCTCCAGCCCTGGAGCTCCTGCCTCTCCCCGTCCCCTTCCCCACGTGCTTGGGGCTCTGCTGTAAGGGCTCCGCTGGGCAGAGCTGCAAACACCAGCGGTGGCAGGCAGCAGAGATAGGACATCGGCATCCCTGCTGGGTGCCTGATGCCTCCCCATGCCAGGTGCTGCATGACCACTGCAAAAAAGTGGTTCTAAGTGCCGGGCTGGGCTGGATTTCCAATGCCCAAGCGCTTGGGCTGCTCCTTTCTGTGGGTGCCTGGCTGGTGCAAAGCCCTTCGGAGGAGTGCTTGAAGGAGCGGGGCGAGGAGGGGGCGCTGGGTGATGGGGCAGGGCAGGACAGGACAGGAGAGCACAGCCCTTCCCTGGAGCAGGCTGCCAGAGGGTTGCGTGCGGCTGCTGCTCTTCCGGGAGGAGGCTTTTTTGCTGAAAGCGAAAGTCAAACATGGCACTGGGTGGCGGGGCCGAGCCCGCTCTTTCCTGGTTTTCACTTCCATTTTCAGAGGGTTGGCTCTCTTGGGCCATCGTGGCAGTCTCCTCGCAAAGCTGGGTGGCTGCAGAGGGGCTTGGTATCCCCCCTCTCAGCTATGGCACTGTTTGATTTTTGCTTTTCCTTCTGCTGCTCTCTGGCTCATGAGGGTCTCCATGCAGCCCCTTGGGCTCGGACACTGACCCTGCAAAGCCAAGCGTCCCCCGCCAAGCAGGGGGGATACTGCAGAGCAAAACCCCAGCCCTCCCAGCACGCTTCCTCTGCCCCGAACACACCCGTATCTCCCCAGGGGTGTGTTGAGCCTTATAACCCTGAGCCTTGAAGTCATAAAATGAGTCAGGAATAAAGGCAGCAGCAGCAGCAGGTACCGAGTGCCCAGGGCGGGGGTCCACAAGGACGAAGAGATGCAGAGCTCGGTGGCAGAGGCTGCCAGCACCCCCCGGCCAGCTCCTTTTGCGGGGCCAGGTCTGAGCGGTGGGTTTGCAGGAGCACAGGGAGGGACCCTTGGATGGGGCAGAGAGAGCTCACGGCAGCCAGGCAGGACGGGAGAAGGCTGCGTGGAAATGCAGCGGATTAAACTGGGAAAAGCAACTTGTTGAAGTGCAGTAGGTGCTGGTGTGCAGCAGCAAAAGCCCTGCTGAATTATCCCCACTGCACAGATGTTGCACAGCGCCGTCAGGGACCACTCAGGTCCTCAGCAGCATGCGGCTCTGCCAGCTTATCTCTGATCTTTAAGCAGGGCTAGCTAGTGCTTGCAAGTGATTTAATAAAAATATGCTGTAGGCTGTGGTTTCTAGTAAGTAAACATGTGCCTTTAATACCCCACATGAAACCAAAAGCTGCCAAGGAAGTTGCTGCATCTGAAGGCAATCGACTTTTTCAGGGAGGAGCATTACTGAGCCTGCAGAAAGCTTTGGTGGTTCACTCCTTCATGCTTCAGTGTTGCCCTTAGTCGTGGTAGTGCTAGGGGGTCTCCCCCAAGGGTCCAGTGTCTGGAGGGTCTTTTCCAGTCATGCAATCTCCAGAGGTGATTTTGGGTGCAGTGCTTTGGGTGTAAACCCCCCGTGAAAGGAGCCCAGGCTGCAGGCGAGCGGCATGCACTCACCGTGAGCTGTTTGACTTGTGCAGCCAAATGTGGTGTAACCTGGCCTTGAAGAGACTTTGAAAGTGGAAAATACCGGATCAGGAAATATGAGTCACTCCTGGGCTTTGGAATTTATTGATGGATTTGTTTCAGTTGCAGTGGGGCTATCTCCAACTCACATGTGCAAAATAAACAAGGTTCTCGGACTGGTGGCCAGAAATGTCACACGAAGAGCCACAACGATGGCTCTGAATCTGGATCAAGATTGCTCAGTGCAAGAGGTCTAAGGAGAGGGATTAGGAGAATGTGCAGCCAGTACAGAAATAAGGCACTTAGCCCCCTGTTTGTCCTGGGGACCAGCTCCAGTCCTCTCAGCACACTCCAAGTGCCTTTGTGTGTCTGAGCCTTAAACACTGACCTGAAATCCCAGGAACTGGCTCTGGCCGAGGGCACCCGGCCCATCTCACCAGTATCCTGCCCATCTGCAAAAGTGGTGACTAAGATCATCACCATGAGGCCCTTTTTATCTGCTTTCTGTCTTTTTTTTTCACTTCCCAAGTTTATATTTCCCACTTTCCTCTACAACTGTGACAGTTAGAAGTTAATGAGTGTTGAGAGTCCTCAGCTGTCCCTGACAGCAGGAGCTTGGACTTGGGGGACAAAATGGCAAAGGCTCGGGATGTGCCGTGTCCCGGTGCCGTGCTCTGGTGGAGCTGGAAGCCAGCGCCAGCAAAGTCCTTCACCGTGGCTGCTTCGCTACTTATTAACATGAGGTTCAGGCGTCCCAGCCGGGGTCTGCAGCCCCGGGGCGGTGGGAGCTGTGTGCGCTGAACTGAAGGTAGCCCCGCGAGGCTGCAGCCCGCTCGCCTCTCAGGAGGGGGCTTTGCTGATCCTTCCCCGCAATCTCGCTGCTGAAGCGAGCAGGCGACGGGGGAGAGGGCCGGCAACAGCCCCCTTGGCTGTGCCTCTGATGGTGGCTGTCCTGCCTTGCTCCTTGGCAGATCTCCGTTTCGGGGGGCGGGCTGCCGCCGGTGAGCACCCTGACCAACATCCACAGCTTGTCCCACCACAACCCGCAGCAGTCCCAGAACCTCATCATGACGCCGCTCTCGGGAGTCATGGCCATCGCACAGAGTAAGCGCGTGCCCCGAGCTCACCTCCGTGCCCCGCCTGGACCCCCCCACTCCTGCGACGGGGAGGGGGATGCCCTGCCTGCTTGTGCCGGCGCTGACATCCCCGTTCTGCTCTCTCCCTCCTCCCAGGTCTGAACACCTCGCAGGCGCAGAGTGTACCTGTTATCAACAGCGTTGCCGGCAGCTTGGCAGCTCTACAGCCGGTCCAGTTCTCCCAGCAGCTCCACAGCCCGCACCAGCAGCCGCTGATGCAGCAGTCACCCAGCCATATGACGCAGCAGCCTTTTATGGCCACCGTGACTCAGCTGCAGAACTCGCACAGTAAGGGTCTGGGCAGTAGCTGCGAAGGGAAGGGCCCGGAAAATGAGTTCAGATGGAAAATAAGCTTGTGCTCTCTTCCTGCTCTCCCCTGCCCAAGCTTGTGCCCTTGGCTGCTGCCTCTCTCCCGCGGGTACCAGCCGGTGCGGGGCTGTGAGCGGGATGCACGGCAGTGCGATGTGGCCACATCCTGCCTCATCCTCTCCTTTCTCCATGCCATCCGCCGTGCTGCATCTCCTGTACCACTCCGCTGCTGCCCCATGGCTGGGATGCAGCCCCCAGCGGTGTTTTCTACGAACTTTATTTTTCCTTCTGTGTTCTTACTGCTAAAACACGTGCTTTGCTGAAGGAGGCCTATTGCAATCCCTGCAAAGCAAATGCTTCCCTGCTATGCCCCGCAGGGATCTGGCTTCACCTCTTGGGCTCATCCATCATCCCGGCCCCATCTGTGCTCCAGCCTCGGGCTCTGCAGAGCTACTGGTGTCTGGTCCAGCCACAGCCCTTCAGTCCCCACTGATTTCCCTGGGCAAGCTGGTAGCTGAGAAAGTGGTGGCCTAGAAGCAGGTGGTGGTTTCTTTCCGTGGCTTGTCTTATCTCATTCATGTCTCTGTGATGCTTGTTCCCACCCCTGCGACCTGCCGTAATGCAGCACTTGGCTGCTCTGCCCCGGTGCAAGGGCTGTGGGTGGCTTTTCTGTGACAGCTGCTTGTCTCCCTCCTCTCCGCAGTGTATGCACACAAACAGGAGCCTCCCCAGTATTCCCACACCTCCCGCTTCCCCTCGGCGATGGTGGTGACAGATACGAGCAGCATCAGCACGCTGACCAATATGTCTTCCAGTAAGCAGGTAATGGCCAGGCAGACATGGCCGAGGGTGCGCAGGGGTGGGTGTGCGGAGGTGGAGTGGGGCTGTTTCGCCCCTGGAGATGGGGCTGAAGGAGGGTGTAGCGGAGACCGCGTCTCGCTGCCTGTGCTGCGTCCGCGTGGGCAGCTGAGGATGAGCCTCAGGGCGCTGAGAAGCCTGTCCCAGCCCCTTCACTGGCACCAAAAAACCTGCTTGCAGGTGGCAAGCATGATGGGGATTTGGCTGATGGTCCGGCTGTGCTGGATGAGGACTTGTCTAATGCCTGGTGGTACCAGCCAGGCCATGCTCATCCCTGGGACAACTTCATCAGAGCGGGAGCATCCTGCTAGGGTTCAAATTGGGCTGAGAAGGTCAGGACCAAGCAGGCTCTGCTGCCTTTGTGTCCAGGCTGAATCAACCCTGGTTGGAGTCGAGCAGAGGAGCCGGGCTCCGATGCGCCCCAACTTCCCCCAGCCCGTAAACCTTTATCATCTGCCCGGTGCCGGCACAGGTGTAAGGCAGGACTTATCCTGGTTCAAATCAGGTGTGCGAAGCCTTACTCAGACAATAGTCCCTTTCTAAAAGCCAGCTCTGGGGACTGTGGGAAATATGTGGCCCTTATTGATTGCTAGATAAATAAGAGAGAGCCTTGAACTTGCATTCAGATAAACTTTCTTACCGAGGTTTGACAAGGGAGAGGAAAAAAATGTCTGCAATGACCACAGAGTAAATATGGTGTGGGATTGCTGTGAGACCCCCCCGTAGATGCCCGGCGGGGGGCAAAGGAAGGGGCTGGGGCTGCAAAGGGGAGAAGTCAGGAGAGGGGCTGCCCGGGGGGTTTGGGGTGCCCGGAAAGGGGTGATGAACGCCACCGCTCCCAGCTTGGGTCAGGCTCCCGCGCTTTGTAGTGCTTGGGGTGACCATTTATCTGCACCCGCACATCTCTGTCCGGGAGGCGGTCAAGCACGGCCGCGCTCCTCGGGAGCACCATTTCCTCCGTGCGGCTTTATCAGCCCATCTGGTGTGCGCTCAGCCCGAACTCCCCCTGATTAATTGTGCTCTCCTGCCACGGGCTGCCTTTGATGCCGGGCTGGCCGAAAGGAGCCCTGGGCACACAGGAAATGTCCCTGGCAGAGAGATAGCGCCCGGTCATCCCCGCTGCCCGGCTGGGCGCTGCGATCAGCCTACCTTGACGCAGCACTGCCCGGGGCGGTGGGGGCTCCCTCGGTTTTCTCCCTCCATCATGCTTTTGCGCTTTAATTGAAGCAGGAGGAGGTCTTGCAGCTCAGAATTGGGGAGATGGGGCCGGGTCCCCGCGGCTGCTGCTGTGGACGGGTGCAAAATGCCAGAGGGGCATGCACCCACCCTGTTAGCCCCCCATACGTGACAAACAAGCACAGGCTGGTCCTGCAAGCACCAGGGGTAGGATCTGGCCCCTGTCCCCCCGCATAGAGTTGGAGTGGGCTTGGGGGTCGTGTCCCCCCCCAGCGCGGCCCCAGCCCCTGGGGCCTCTTTTCCTACCAACCATTTGACGTTCAAGCTAAAGCTGCAAAAATATATCCCTGAACATTGATTTTTTTTTTTTTTTTTTTTGGTGGTTGCCCCTTCCGTTAGCAAGGGGAGAATGAAGCACTACAGAGGTGGCATAGGGGCCCCGTAAATGCTGCTCACCCCCCAAATGGCTCAAATGCCCAAATATTTTTGCACAGTCCACATGAAACCCCAAGCCCAAGGGGGCCGTGCTGCTGCTCCCGAGCAACCCCCTCTTTGCAAGAGGAGAGGCATCCTCGTGCAAAGCAAAGCCTCCGTCATCCCCGGCGGCTCTTCTGCACCCCGCAGCCCCCACGCCAGACCCTGCAAACCCGCTCCGTGGCAGAGCCCAGCTGCTCCCGGTCCTGCCAGCAGGGACGGAGGCTGGAGGGACGTCCCCGGTCCCCCCCCCCGGCTCTCCTCTCGCAGCCCCATGCTGCAGATCCCTTATCAGATGTTGTTTAGACCTGGAAGGGGCAAATACCTCCCGGTTCCTTTGACAACGCTTGAGGCTGAGCCACCATTTTTATTACGTTAGCAAACACCTGATAGCCACGGCCTGTCCCTAATGACATGTCACGGGAGGCTCCTGGCGTCTCCTTATCTCCACGTTACGATGTTTGCTGTGAGCTCCAGCCCACAAGGTCACCCACGGCTCCCAGCCCCCCACCCCACCGGTGACTGGGGGGACCCTGGGTGGGGGACCCACCCCAAGGAGTGGAGAAGGGGCCGCTGCGGTGGGACTGATGCGGCGGCGGGGGCTGCTCATCTCCTTCCCTGGAGGTGACAGCAACGCTGGGGGACAGCGATGAGCCTGGTCCCCGGCCCCACTCCCACCCGAGCGCAAGCTCCTCACGCCTGGCTGCTCTTGGCAGCGCTGCTGAGCTTCATGGCACAATCTCTGCAACAGCCTGGGCAGAAACAGGCCCTTTTTTTATTACTATTATTTTTGGGAGGGGGTGGTGACATCTGGCTCGGAAAGTATTTTCCCACTGCCTCCCCCTCAGGCACGCTGGGGAGGGCTCGGGGCCAAGCAGGGCTTGTGCGGCACCACCAAAGTCCTGGGGTGGTGCAGGAGGTGATGCCTCCAAATGCTTTGCAATGCCCCCAGAGAGCCCCCTGCGGTGCTGCCTTCACCTCCTGCCTGCCTGCCTGCCGGTCACTGTGCTGCTCTCTCCCTCCCCAGTGTCCCCTGCAAGCCTGGTGATGCTCCACACCTCGCTGCTTTTGCACATAGCAACGGGATCTTATTTTCCACAACATCCCGCCGGTGACCCGCGCGCCGAGCCCAGGGAGTCGCCAGAGCGAAGCCCAGCGCCACAGCGAGGAGCTCATCAACCCGAAACAGAGCCGGAGGCTCGAGACTCCCTGTCGCCCTTCCGTGCCCCGCCGGGGACGAGCTCGGATTCGTGGGGTGCCCACCCAGGACCGTGCCTCTCCTTCCCTCCGTGCAGTATTTCCAAGACGTGTCTTGGGGATTTTTTTTCTTAAGTATTTGCCTTCCAAGAGGCTGTTGGCTCTCCTGAGGAACTAGGGAACAAGCTGTACTGGGGACTGGCAGAAGGGGAAGATGGATAATATTTAAGTTATACTCCTCCACCTGACGGACTGAGAGCGACTTGGGTCTGTTACTTGGTGTTTGGAAGGAGGAATTGCATGTGCTGTTGAACTGAGCCAATTAAACTGTAAATATAGGTACAGTCTGCGCCATCCTCACCCTTCCCTACTCCTATACATAGAGATTTATATCAAAGAAGTAAATTTTGTCCAATGGATGTAAACTACTGTAATCAAGTGCAATTCCGCCATCTGTATATATTGTTCCCGAATCTCTTCTCTTTCTCCCTTTTTTTTTTTTTTGTCAGAGGTCAAAGCTGAGCATGGTTTTGGTTTTGTATTTCTCTTCTTCATTTAAATGAATTAATTCACAAGGAAAGAGCTGGGCCTATGCAAGGATGCCAGTCTGGCAGCACCGGTCTCTGCTCTGCAAGAGGACAGGCACATGCGTGTCCTCTGCACGGTGACATCCCACGTGAGGGAAGGGCACAGGGCAAGCTGAGCGGAGCCCCGGCAGGACCTGGATGATCCGTATAGGGACAACTGCCACAACGGAGATCTCAAGGGATCCTCTGCTTTTGCGGACTCTGAAATGGACTGTTGTGGAGTGGGGAAGCACTCAGCAGCCTGGTCGACACATCCAGACTGCTGGGAAGCATTCGGCATCGGCAGTTTTCAGGTGAGCCTGTAGCATTTGCTGCTACAGAGGTGAATGAGGCTGCAAGAAATTCTGGTGGGATCTTCCTCAAATGGAGTTCAGAGACTGTCTCCCTTTTCTCCCCTTCTTGGGGTGTTGAAGGGACTGGGTGCCCAGTTACTGCCTCGTCTCCTGCCCAGTAAACGGCCAGTACAGGTGGCTTATTTTCCGCCATTAACAGGTTGATGATGAGCCTTGTTGGCTCCACCCTTATCAATAAACACGGTGCTCGTGTCCTCGTGGTGTCACCTCCGAGCTGCAGCTCGATGGACGGGCGCTGGGCTGTGATGTGAACACGCCGGTCCACGGTCCCCACCGGCTGCCTGCCTTGTCTCGCCTGGCAGCGGCTCTTGGAGGAAAAGCTTTGCAGCAAGACCTCCAGCCTGTGAATGAGCCCACCTCTGCGGTGAGGGCACATCCCAGCTGGGCACCTGCTGAGGACACCGGGCTCCACAACCTCCAGAGCCCTGAAGGGGTTTAGGTGCCCAAGTCCTACCTCCCAAAGCTGCGGAAGCTGTAAAAGGCATTGTCTCCCCTCCCGTGAGACACAAGCTCCTCCACACCTGCTCCCCTTCGGAAGTGGATCTAATGCTCCCCAGTTGTGTACATTTTTCTTAAATTTTGCAGCATGTGCCAACTGCTGAGGGTGATTTAGAGAGGTGGAGAGCAGTAGAGGTGCCCATGGATGGATGACCACTGCTAAAATGAAAGATACTGGATGCTTTCTTTGGGGCAAGAAAGGCCCTTTTGCTCTGTGTTTGTACAATGTCTAGCGCAGTGGGACCCTAACCCTTGCTGGGACTAATAGGAGTTGCCCTACGGTGAATAAGTCATCACGAATTGGAGACCAATATTCAGAATGACATTTAATTTAATGTATACCATAATTAAATACCATTTCTTCTGACTCATTGCTGCCGTGTGGTCTGTAAATTCCCCAGTCATCATCCGCCGTGGTTTGGCAGACGTCAGTCCGGCAGGCGGCGGAGGCCGGCAGGGACATGTCCCTCCTGCTGTCCCTTGCAATGCTGATCTAGGTTTCTACCTGCCTGAATGTGGCGAGTCACCTATTTCATATGAAGCCCCAGGTATCAGCCAAAACCAGCAAGAGGCTCTAGGAGGTTGGGAGACCCATGTCCTCACCCTCCTAATGATGCACTAATGATGTTGCCCCTAGTCCAGCACGGTTTATTCCTCATCCTCTGCTAACTTTAGCAGCTGAGTGTTAAGCAAACCAATTAGGAGCTGAGTGCCAGACAAAGCCAAACCCCATCCATTTTGGATACTGAGCCCGTGGGTCAGTAAAGCATGAGGGGGAGGCGGGAGGGTGTGCTGCGGTCGCCGTAAAGCTTTTGAAGATCTTTGATTGCGAAGAGCTAACATAGCTGAGTGACTCGGAGCAGCAGTAGGAAAGGGTGGCCCTTCTGAAGACGTGGTGCAGGGCATTGGTTTGAATCACCTTCAGAAATGCCTAGTTTTGGTTTGGCACCCATTTTTTTTCATAAGTTAAGTGTGGGCTGCTGTGGGAAAGGCTTTCAGTGCACAAATGTGTTGCTCACCTTTTTAGCCAGAGCAGGACACCCCAATAAAAACCTTCCCACAGAGTTTCTTTGTTTCTGTGATTTTTAGCTACCCCAGACAAAAACTGGAAGGGCAAAGCTGGAAGAGGGCGGGAGGCATGAAGACTGCTTGGTCCCTTTCGTGCAGACTCAGAAGTGATGCTCTCTCTTTTAGCAAAATTTGAAGAGAAAAGGTGCAGGTTTTATTCTGAGATCCCCTTTGCACCTTCCTGCTCAGCAAGTCCTTTGCAACACACCTGAGCGCCAGGCTGAGCCCTTTTCAAATTCTGCTCCTAAATATTGCATTCCCACCGGTCAGCATGGAAATGACTTGGATTCTTCTACTTATGCCAACTATGTTTTGCTCTGTGAGTGGCTTGTGAAGCTAAATGGGCTAAGCTTTCCCCAGCTGATGCATATCCAGCATCAGGTTGAATTGGTCCTGCAGAGGAACAGGTAATCCAGCGGGAAGGAGAGGGGAGAAAGAGGCACTGGATAACCTGCTGCATCTGAGCTGGTGGTCCAAGGGGAGCAGTACCTTTTGGGGTTTGATTTCTGCGCTGGCTTTCAGATAGACACAGACTGAGAGGCATGGAGTTTGGGGTGTGAAAACTATGTGTAAAGCACTATTTGGTGAGTGGCCCGATGTCAGTGCTGCTCTCCAGAAAGCCCCACAGAGAAGGTAAGTGAAAACCTTCGGGAAAGGAGACTCTGAGATGCAACCCCACCCGAGAGGGACCTGGCCAAGGAAGGGGGGACCGAGCCAAAAGAAAACTGGCAAAAAAGGCATCTGAACAAAGACACTGATGGAGAGGGTGACTACCACAGAGCAAAGAGTGTGTGATAGAGCAGGCAGGATGAAGTCAATAATATGAATAGAAGAAATGGTTAAGAACAGATAGTATTTACCCAAGAGGTGTGAATTTATGAAGTTGCCAAACAGCTGCTTGTGTGCTGTCACCCATCCCTGGGTAGCAGGAGAAGGGAAGGTAGAAATCATGACTGGTTGCTAAAGGATGCTGTGGATGCTACACATACCAACGTGTTCATGGGGAGAAAGGTTCCCCTGATTTGGATTTAACCTCTGGCTGAGGAAACCTTTCTGCCCAGGGAAGTACCACCCAAAACTGCTTCCCTGAGCAGCCTCTGCAGCAGCTGGCCTGGGGCCGGGGCTGAGGCTGTCCCTGCCCAGACCTCACCTTGCGCTGGAGAAGCACTGGGTGGGGTGTTTGCTCCCGCAGACACCCTAGCTGCCTCATTAAATTGTTGGAAAATAAGATGTAATGTTAAATGAGGCTCCTGGAAGATTTTTTTTTTTTTCCTCCCATTGCTGTTGGGCACGTAGTGTTTGTCCGTGATGCAGTTGTTATGGAGCAAAGAAACTAGCAGAAACATGACAAAGTTCATTTATGATCAATACAGTTTTACAGGGCTGAGTGATTTTTTACAGTTCAAAGCTGTTCACAAAGGAGTTCATTGCACGTGAGGATCCACAGGCTGCCACGAGGATTTATTGGTCACTCTTCATGTTCACAACAAACTGCAGCCTCCTTCCTGGCAGAGCACAGGGACACTGCTGCATTTAATTTGAAGTGCAGGTGTGGATGCAAAGGAAAAATCCCCCAAATCCCAGCATTACCGAGGCCAGGGGGTAACACCCAGGGTCAAGGCTGTCATGACTCTCTGCGATGTGAGGACCTGCTCTCTCCAGGGAGGTATTGCTCAAAGCTCGCTGTGTTTCAGTGGTCCTTCCCCGACTGGGATGCACAGGCTATGGGGCAGGGGTAGGGCACGGACAGGCATGGGGAAGCCCCGAGAGGTGTGGAGGTGGGATGTGGGAGGGCTGGGCAGGAGAGTGATCTCTCCAGAGGAAAGTGCAGCCCAGTGATACCTGCCTGGACAGGTAAATGCCATGCCCTGACTTCCTCCTGTTTGCGCTGCAGCACCAACGATGCTGCTGGCAAAGTCACTGTGTCAAAACCAGGTTAGCGCCGCCCTCGCTGCCTGCCCCAGAGCAGCGATAGGGCTTTATCAGACTGCAAGCAGAAGCCCTCATTGTGGGGCTGCGGCCGTCCCCGGGGAGCAGGGCTCCTTGGCGCTTATCACCTCTGTAATTTGGGAGAGGAACGGAGCCAGGGAAACCCCATCCAGGGCCAAACCCTGCATGCCAGCTGCTGGCCGGAGGGCTGGGGCACCCTGGTGCTGGGTTCCCCACCCCCAGGTGCATGACGGCAGCAGACCTCACTGCCAGAGCAGTGCCAGGGCTGGAGCAGTGCCGGGCCTTAGACACCTTCCCCACTGCTCCAGTGCGGCCCGGGCTCTGGCCCTGCTGCAGCCAGTCCAGCTCACATCGACCAGCACTGAGCATGTGGATTTCTAAGGAAGTCCCAGGTCACCCCCGTGGAGGACCAGACATTGTGCTGGCTGTGAAGGCAACGACCTCTTCGGGGATACCGAAATAGAGATGAGCTATTTCAGCAACTTTAAAAATGTCGTTTGGTGTGCATGTAAACGTAACGCGCAGTTGCACAACAGCACCCGGCTCCAAACCTGCGGTCTTTCCAGACTTGTTCTGCCAGTCCAGCCAGATGGCTGGATCTGCTGGAAATTTCGGCAGGAAAACCAGCAGCAGCAGCAGCATTGTGAGGCTGTGCAGAGCCTTGGATCTGCTGGGGCTGTGCTCCCCACCGGTGCAGCCTGCACCCCGCACACCATTGCCCAGCGGTCCCAGCGCTGCCTTCCTGCGCAATGGGTCAAAAGGGAAAGCATTGTCAGTCCCCTGTGGACAGCAAACACGCTCTGCCCTTTGAAGCCTTTGAGTGGATTTGGTTGGGCTAGTGGCGGAGTTTGAGGAGTACACAGAGAGGAATGCAGAAAGTCCTTGCGTTGGGAGGCTGGGCTGTTTGCATATGTTGCCAGCTCCCTGCTGCACTGCGGTCTGGCCATGGGTACAGGTATATGGAGCCAGAGGAGTCCCTGTGCCAGGCAGGTGGCAGCTTCAGGCAGCATGCATTGATCCCATCTCCTGCTGATATGGGGTTTCCATGATGTGTTTGCAGGAGGTCTTCACAGGTCTGTGAAAAGGTTTGATGGGGGAAAGAGATAAGTCATAAAGTGAGTCATAAAGACCAGCAGCAGCAGAGAAGAGCACCATAACAGTTTATTGTCCTAAACCAATGCACTGCTGCATGCTCTCAGCAGCCAGAGAAAACCTCACTCTCTGCCTGCTCCAGTGCATCTCCGATTGCCCCTGCAGCTCCAAGTGCTGACCTCCACACCTGCTGCTGCACTGTCCCGCACCGCCCTCCCCCCAACAGCCAAGGGACCTGCAAATATGGGGGTTCACCGGTCTGCAAAGATCTCAGGGAGCCTTGATATCCCGCTGTCCTCCTACCATGATAGGTCAATGCATGCAATGCTCCGCATCCCATGGTGGAGCAACCAGGGCTGCCGCTCCAGCTGCGAGCACCAGCAGGGCCATCCCTGCAGCCCCGCACACGCACCGCAGCAGAGTCCGGCCAGCAAACCCTGTGAGCTGCTCCCCACTCTTTGCTCTGCAAAGGTCCTTTGCAGGCAGACGCTCAAGTCGCTCACTTGCCTTCTCACTGCGAGTGCTATGAGATCTCCTGCGCAGATGAGATGGGCAAGACACCGCCCTGGGTCCTCCGGGGACAAAGGATGGATGCTTTGTAGAAGCAGTCTGGTTTCACTGTATGTGGTCAGGTTAAACATCTGGCGTGAATAGACTGAGCCATGGACAGTATTACCCGGGCCAGGGAGCTGGGCTAGCTACTCCTCGGTGCAGATAGGTAAACACCTAAATAAAAGATCTGAGCCAATGTTCCCAGAGGCAGAGCCACATGGGAGGCGCCAGGGTTTGGCTGCTCAGCAGCACAGGGAGCCCAGCTCCCCTCAGCACTTGCAGGGAGTGCCTTCATTTAATCCTGAAGAGTAATTTACCCCTGCTGCAGATGGTGGAAGGCTGACAGGTCCTGCAGCAGCACTAGGGCAAAGGAGCAGTACCTGCTGCCACGAGCCAGCAATGGGAGTGCTGTGGGGGCCACCAGCATTGCAGGGGCGGGGGGAGACGTCTCTGACCCCCTGGACTTTATTTCTCTGATGCAGGGATAAAACTTAAAAGTCAAAAAACTCAAATGTGTACTCAAGAGTTGTCCCATCCCAGTATGTGTGTAATACAGAGCCACACAAAACCTGAACCTCAGATATTTTACGTTATCTTCTAATTCCAGGAACTTTGATTTTACTTTTATATTCAGCAAAATTAATTCTCCTCTCTGTAATTAATATGCTGCTGAAATGGATTCTTAATTACAGATAAATCACAAATCTACACACTCAACTGCTACGCTTTTCAAGCAATAAAAGAGATCATTTGTCTTCCTCAGATGAACAGAGACCAACTAGCACACCATTTCCCCCTTTATGAAGAATTCATTTGCCTTAGAAAGAAAGTCTTTAAAAAAACATTGCAAGGATTTCTTGAATAGGGGATCAAAGCTCCCACACTGCTGGAAACCATTTTTGCTAAATAAGATGTGGGTAAAGGAAAAAAAAGTAAAAGTTTTTTGGTAGTGGTCGGGATTACGACACCCTTGGGAGGGACAAGGACCTGGGGTCAAGAAGTTGTGACCAGGTTAGCAACACAGGGAACAGAAGGGGAGGACAAAGGAACAGAAAGTGGAAATGGACAGATGAATGAGGAAGCATGTTTCTTTGCCGAAAGAGAATGGATGCTACATCAATTCATACTGAGAGCTAAAGGATGAGGGCCTGTTAATGGATTGGGGGACACAGCAGGGATCAGAGGTCATGAGTGCACTCAGCTAGGCTAATTGACTGTTATGTGCATATTAGTGATGATAATGTAGTAGAAGAGTGGGACGTGGGGAGCAGATATGCAAAAGTTCCACCAACAAGCGCTGTCCTGTAATTCCCGTCTTACATACACCTGCTAAACAAATGCACGTGCGCACACACACGCTAAAGATAGCGGCCTTAGCTGGCTTTCTTCAGGAGGGGAGCCCAGGGCTACAGGTTAGCATCTCTGACCTGACTGTGCATGTGATGAAATAAATCTGCTCACCAGATTTGTTTTGTGATCTTGTGGGTTTTTTATTTCAGTCCGACGTGTTGGGCACGGCCCAATGATCCGACAAATGCATCTCACCCGGGCTGCTTCTACGGTGTCGCAGAGGTCCCCCGAGCACCCCTGTGGGCTGGGGGGCTGCTTCAGGGTTGGGAGTGCACCCTGCTATTAACCACCTCCCTGTACCTGCTGCGGTCCCAGGGACTGTCTGCAAGAATAACGAATGAAAGGAGAAAACCATGCAGCCTGGGCTCTCCCCCACGTCCCAGTCCAGTCCACAGGCATCCTGCCAGCAGCTCCAGGCAGAACAAGGCTAGCGCTTACCCTCCTCTGCTATAATTTTATGCCAGCCTCAGTGTGTTGGAAGCACCGTGTTTCCCGGCACATAAAAGCAGGTGTTGGCTTTAATATAAAGACCATGAGCTGGTCCAATAAATACTGCATTCACCCTGCCTGAATGTGGCTGTGGCTGGGGGGCTGTTGATGACCACCTTAGCTGGCACAGGCAGCTGTCTCCTGTTTGCTGTGGTGCAGATGGAGTGAGAACTCCCTGGCAGGAGGCACTTTGCTTTCTCTTTACTGGTTTGGATCAATTATAGGGAACAAAGCAAGTCATCCTTTGCCTTGTGGGGTTTCTGCAGTGTGCACCTGAGAGGGGTCCTTCTCTGGGAGGCTTTAGGTCACCTTGCTCAGCAAAGCAGGAGCAACACAGAAAAAGAATGAAATCAGCTCCAGTCAATCCAGATATGGGATCAGTTTTGGAGGTCAGGTGCAGTTTTGAGCCGACTTTTGTGGAATTGAGATCCAGCCCGGCGAGCACTGCTAATAAAACAGGATTGCCCAGGTTACATCAGGCTGTTGGGGCACTAATCACCATGTCCGTGGCTGGGCTGAGCTGAACGGCCTGTGCTCCCACACCATGTGCACCCTGCAAAGGCCTCGCTGGTCATCTGGTGTCAGCACTGACTTGGAAATTAGCACCGCGTAATTGATAGAGCAGCACCAGGGAAGCAAAGCTAACCCCAATGCCGTGACAAGAGCGGTTTTGCTTTGCATTAACTTGAGTTGCTCCATTTTTGCATTTCACTGACTTCTCCCTTTCACCCCCAACACATGACATGACGTCTCGTAGCCCAAGTCCCAGCGCTGGCCCCTCCGACTGCTCCAGGGCAGATCGACTTCAGCGTAAGGTAGCTCAGGCCCTGGGGCTGCACATGCTGGAAGATGGGAGCATGCTGCTGGGGGCTGCTCCTGCCGGAGGGTCCCTCACTCCTGGCGCACGGCTTTCTGCCCGCCTGGCATCCGGCACTGCTGCCTTGGGAGCAGAGCTCCTTACTCCGACCACAAACGGATTTCCCAGTCGACTGATGAAGAGAATATTTCCCGTTTCCTCACTCTTGAATCTGCTGACAGCATCTCTTGGTGAGTGATGGATATCGGAGATGATTTATAGTTCTTTGTTACACAAATGCCTCCACATTCTTCCCCATCCTCTCACAGCAACCATTAGTCACTTTTCCCAGTGGAAAAGCAAAACCCTCAGCCCGGGAACGGCCCAAAGGACGCGGCATAGAGTCTCTCGCCCGCGCTGCCTTTATTCACTGTAAATACGCCTTCGGCAACAGCTCAGCTCGGGTACACAAACAAGGGGAAGCGTCAGTGTCAAGGTGCTCTGCACCCGCCCAGGTCTCCGTGCGGCTGCTTCCACCCGTCTGCCGGGAAGTCAAAAGGTTGGCAAAGAAAAAGCGCAATAAATCAGGCAGATAGGGGCTGCGGGGAGGATCGCGTTTATGCAATTTTTCATCTCAAAGTTTGTAATTAAAGTAGTGAACGTTACAGAAGGAACAGCCATTGCTTGTATCTATTGGGGCTCTCGGACTTGGGCAATGTAAACGTTTAGCCCTTGAGACTTTTATTATATAAAATAGTTTTTGTAATGCTGTTGATGCTTAATTGGATTTCTGTTTGTTTTACTTCAAGAACACCAGGAAAAATATCTGTATTGTTTGATCTGATACAGAGTACTGGGAGACTTACCTGTACTATTGGGTCTCATAGTTTATCATAATGAATAAATACATGAATTAAATAAATTCTGATCTTAATCTATGCAAAGTTTCTTGATTGCCTTGAGGAGCTGAGCCAGTTGCTCGGTTGCTCCTGCCATTGCCTCTAGCGTTTCTTTCTTCAAGCACAGTTGTGAGGCCGGATTGTATCAGCGGACATCAAGGATTAAACAAATTAACTGGGCACATTCCTGACTTTAATTTAGGTGTCATTGGGACTGGTAACTGGCTTCATGTCAAACGCATGCTGAAATGCTCTGTTGAGGTGGGTCTTAAAATCAGGAGGGTAGTGCAGGATTGAGCCCTAAGTATTTTTTAACAAAATAGGTTTGAATCAAACCACGAGAGAACATTCCTCTGCTGCCACAGGGAAAGACAGAGCCACTTGTTGTGGATCACAAAGGGACTTCCCTGTCAGTCCACAAAGAGACTATAAAACGAGGGATGATCCAGGCAATGAAAAGTGCTAATAAGCCATGGTCTTGCCTCCTGAGAAATATCTAGGACCTAAGTTTACATCTCTAAGAGGCAGAGTGGTTGTGCCCAGCGGAGCTGATAATCTCTACTTGCTGGCGCTGTGATGGATAGAAGAGAGGTCAGTCCTTTGAGACCAGCTAATGATACTGTAAATCACCAAAGCCCAGACATGTGCGAACAAAAACTTCCCACAAAAGCTTTTGTCCTCTTATTCAGCTGAGCCGTTCCTTAAAAATAGCTGAAGCAGTCAGCGCAATTAACTCGCCATCAGGAATACACAAAAGGACAAAATGCTGCGATAGGCCTATAAAGATGTAGAACAGTTTTATAGCTCATATGCCAGATTCGATATTTCTCATTCGTTTAGACCTCACACAGATGATTAAAAATTTTTAAAAAAGGAAACAGAGCATCAGTAAACACCACCCTGCTGCAGTAAGGAGGTCTGGAAGGGGCCAGACGGGAGGGACCCACAGCCACGCTGCTGGCCCGGACCCCCCGGGGCTGGGGCCGGCCTCTGCACCGGGGAAGGGGTCGCTGCTTTCCGCCCTCGGGCTGTGGGGACGGCCGTGCCCGCGGCGGGGGGGCTTCTCCCGGTGCC
>WAAD01021036.1:289063-325484 GCA_013389945.1 Fregata magnificens | reverse complement strand
TGGGGGCAGAGACTGGGGGTCGATGGCGGGCTGAAGGGGACGCGGGGGGAGCAGAGATGGGGGGAGCTGGTGGGCGATGAGGGGGAGTCTGGTGGGGTGGGGGCTCGGGGTACAGTTGGGATGTGGGGGCAAAGGGGTCAGGGCCCAGGCGGTGTGTGTGGCGGGGGTCCCAGGTGGGGTGTGAGGGTCCCAGGCGGGGTACGGGGGGGTCCCAGGCGGGGTATGTGGGCTGCCGGGTGGGGTGTGGGGGTCCCAGGCAGGTTGTGGGGAACGCAGCCATGGTGGCTCCCCAATTTCCTGGGATTTATTTGCGTTTTGGGAGCCCACCTTATCCCTGGCTCGTCCGGCTTTTGTAGCCCACTTGCCATCAGGCTCTGCAGCTGCAATCTCAAATTTTGGGGCGGAAAGGGATTTAGGGATTTCGCCAGCCCTTCTTGTGTGCCACTGGTGTCGACAGTGGTAAGTGTTCCTTATCGCCACCGGCCAGGTTTGTGCTTGCTGCAGGACGGAGCCTCCGCTCGCCTGCCGCTGCTGTGGGGAGTTTTCTTTTCCCCTCCATCCCACAAAGGGCACTTCAGCAAAGAGGGAGGACTGAGGAATGGTGTCAGGAGAAAGAAACAGTGGTAAAAGAGATGTGTGAACATGTTGTTGTGTTTTTGGAAAGGTTAGGAAGCTGTATTTCGCTACTTTTGAAGGCTTAGTAATTTTTTTTTTAACGTAGGCTCTTGCGTGCTCTTTATCTGTTGTCATACTTCTAGGGAGGCTGGGTAAATTTTGCATTTGACAAATAAGTTCACTGAGTTGTCTTGGATATCTGAAGCCTACAGTTTTGTCAGTGTTATTGGGAACGTGAGCAGGGGAGGTCTGCACGGGGGAGACCTTCACCTGAAAGGTGTGGGTCCGGGGTGTCCCCGTCAGCTGTCTGAGCCGGGTTGCTGCTCTGTGTTGGGGAAGAGGCATCCAAGGGGTCTGGAATACTTGGGAAGAGAAAAGCTGAAGCATATACGTCTGCCTGTGCATGCTGTGGAAGGGATGGGAGGCTATCTTTGTATTTCCCCACGTATGTAAATCTGAAACAATCCTTGCAAGTGGCTGGATAAACAGTCTAACCTCTTAGAGCAACACTGCCTGCTCAGCAATTTAATAGAAAAGTAACAGAAATGTTATCAGCAGGCTATAGGTTTTGAAAAATAAAAGGATTTAAAAATCATTGTTTCCCATTGTTAGGATTTTGGTTTCTTTGAGAATGAAGTCTGGAGGTAGAGGAAAAGTTCCGTTCTCTGTGTCTGTGTGGGTTCTTTGCCTTGTTTCACTTTCATTTTTGTGGATTTCTGCCATTCAAAAATGCTATGAGAATCTGTGTTGTGCTGATAGATTTGTACTGATTGGGAATTAAGGGGTTTAAAAATCCACTTGTAGATAGGAAAATGTTATGTGTAGTTTGGAGCTTTTATAGTGAAGTATGAATATGGAGAAGGAGTTGCTTCTCCCCATGCTCCTGCATTTTGACTGAAGCTGTCGGTTGGTTTGTTTAGGTTTTTTTTGAAGCTCCATATTTAAAGTACTTATCTGATAGGAATTTATAGATTTATAGTACTACTTTAAGAGTTCTGTTGTAGGGTAATTGCTTCGTTTTCCTTATATTTATTTTATTTTGTGTAGTGTATCACATATATTACACTTTCTTAGTGTGTTGCCCAAAGTATTATGGCTAGTTGCATGAACCTAGGTGGTAAAGTGCTTCTGCTGTTGAGAACAACAGAAATGTCTGCAGGTGCATTTAAATCCATTGTGGAAATAAAAAGGAGTAAGAAACTATATTAAAATAGCATGCTTAATAGTAGTCAACAGATCTATATATTTTAAACATCTGGGGTCATAAAGGTTTCCATTGCCTAGAAAGTGCGTTTGATCATTTTAGAGCATACAGTCAGCTAGCTATAAATGTTCTTTTAGTCCCCAAGTAGTATATCGGTCCTTACAGACTACTTAATTTATTATGCCCATCTTTTTTTTTTTTTTTTTGAAAAAAGGACACTGTTCTAATTTTGTCTGTTTATTCTTAATTCTCCTGTCAGTGTTGTTATTTTGAGATAACTGGAATTCAAATGTTTTCTTTAAAAGAAAGTTACTTCTGACGTTGCTCCTATCACTATATGGTTATGGAGTTCAATGGTTTTCTGTAGTGCTTCAGTTAATCTCACAAATGACTGTGCCTTGACTTGCTTTCTCAGCGATGAGAATCAGCTGCTTTAACTGGATGTGTGTGGGCATTTCTTTTGCATCTCTGAAAAGTAGTTTAGATATAAAGTTCCTGTTGCTTGAATAAAGAAGTTGATGGGCTTTATGTACGTGCATGTGTGGCTGCTGTTGGCAATTGCACAGCTAAATCTTGGGGCGAGGTCCATGATGAATCTGAGCCGCACGTACGGAGTACTGTGCTGCAGGAGCTTGCTTCGCTACTTTTAACTAGCTCTTCTTCCAGTGCCCTCTAATTAGCTGCAGGTTTTTTTGTTGATTCCCCCCCCCCCGAGACTTATAAATAAATCAGGAGCTCTGTAGAAAGGGATAAATATTTAATAGTCTAGCCTTTATTTGCTTCCAACAAGCAGTGGTACCTTGCTATGCTTGTTCAGTTTACATTACATTTGCTGATTTGGAGGAATCCTTGTTGATTGGATTCCCCAATAAGAAGGGAAAACATGAAGCTACACTTTTCCATACTTGTGAGCTTTTAAAAAATAACTTTTAATATTTCATCATTCTGACTTAACTGAGAATGGTGTATTTTTATGATGCCTAAAATTGCTGCACTTGCAGATCTGGCTTATGACAGAAGCTCTACACATCTGAACTTGCACACGTTTTAAGGGGGTATGTTGCCGAGGAGGCACTCTGTACTGACAACTATTCCCGTAGGTGAAACCAAATGCAGGCAAAATCCAGTTAATTCACTGGGCTTCAGCCCCTGACTAGAGAAAACATCTTCTCTGACCAGCACCGGAGTTCAGTCATGGGTCCCTCTGTGATTTTTCAGTCAGCTGTTTGTCTTCATGATGTTAATATTTGTATGCTAAGAAGTGGATCAAAAAATGACCAAATTGAACATCGGTCAGTTGAATAGACCTTGGCCACAGTATGAACTGTGTGAACTGAACCTAATCCAGCGAAGCCCGGCGCTTGTTTTGAGATGAGGTAGTGTGCATCTGCACAGTGCTTCAAAGAGAGAAACCAAGACTTGTGGTGATGGAGGGTGATAAGACCTGGATCCAGTGGAAAGCGTAGGTGTGTGTTAGTTGTGGAAGGAGAAATTAGCACATAGTGGTCAGGGTAAAAGAAGAAGCTTCAGTATTAAGAAGATTGTGAGTTAGAGGATGAAATGAAGAGTAATATGGGTTGTCTTGGTGACCATGTAACCTGCTGTCTATATAGTGGGTAGGTGCAATTTGCTCCTGGATAAATGCATAATTTAAATGCCTTATTTTATCTTGGTACTCATATTACACAGGTCTTTTATATTTATAAACCAGGTTGCCTTTCGGAACTTCCTGCAGGTTTTGAAAAACTGTCTGCAGTCATTTGAGATAGCATTTTCTCCTTTACTCTTAGGCAGTTTCTTTTACATCCACCCTTGTGCTGAGGAATATTGAATATCTATCTATAAGTGTGTTTCTCTTTCATGGTATTTTGATGTAATAGCTGCCTGGGACACTGAGTGAGGTTCTTGTTTGGTAAATTACTGCTGATGTGGGTTTCTGAGAGTTGCTTGCAGATGAGACTTTTAAACTAGGTCCTTTTTTGCTGTTTGACAGCGCAGCACATGCTTGTGTTTGAAAGTGAGGGCTAGCAATTTGCATTATGATTTCAGTTGAAATTTTAACAGTTCTTCTTCCAGGTGCACTTGGCACTTGATTCTTGAATGAATATTTTTTCCAAGGCACTATTTTTCTTGTAATTAGGTGTAACTGAGAAAATATTATTTTGTGATACTTAGTGTTTTAAAGCACGGGAGAATGCAGAAGTGGTAGGGTTTTATGGATAGTTTGTTTTTCTGCAGAAAACTGTTACCAAGCAGCTGAGAACTATTGTCTGGTGCAGTTAATGGTCTTGCTGAATCAGACACTTCCAACAGGAGATGCTTATTCATTCTGCGGTGCCTGAAGGCCTAGCCTACACTGACAAACTGACCTGTTACCAACCTGCGTAGGTGCCGAAACTCTCTTGTGGGTGATGTCGATGAGTCAAAGCCATTTTAGTGCTGCTGTGGAGGATAAGATCTATTTCTTCCTAGCTTTGCAGCCTGTGACAGCGCTGATGGTGCTGGTGGGACTCTCCAGTGCTTTGGGGATCCCTGGGAGGGGTGGCCTTTTCCCTGTGGTGGGGTTGGGTTCTGTGAGACCTGCAGGAGCAGATGAATACGCTGATCAGAAGGTGGGAGGCTTTGGATGGTGGTGCTGGCGTGCAAGTCGAGGTAGCTATTTCACTCATTTATATTTGCATTAAAATTATAGACTTTCATGTACCCTTTTTTCCTCCTCCAGCTTCATGTTTCCTGTCGCAGGTGGTTTAGGCCCCCCTCAAGGTAGGTATGAACTTAACATTTTAAGCACGAAGTTCTTTGTTTAGATACATTAAACAACTTAAAGTAGTTCTGCACTGATGCTCAGAAGCATGATTATTAATTGAACTCCACAGCTGTTTTTCCCCTTGAATTCAATACTGGTAAGCTGACTCTTGCAACTCTATTTATAAAACTTTCTATGCAGTGTTGAAGAAGCAGTGTTACCAGAATGCTAGATGAAAGATCTAGGAAAACTATATCTCCATTTTTAACCTGAATTTGCCTTTAAGATTTTTGTGTTATTTTGAGACTGGCATTTAACCTCTTTATGCTTCATCTACCAGCTGTGTATACCCATATTGTGTGGGTGTTGCAAGACCTGGTAAATATTTACAAAGCACAGCAAGACCCTGGGACAAGAGTCAGAACCTGTGTGGAAAGTATTAATACAATAGGAGAGCCTCAGCATTAAATTACCTTTGTTCTCATTCCTGTTGCAGTGCTGTTTAATTAATGGAAAATACAGAGAGAGCTTGTAGGAAAAGTGGAGAGTGTTCTTATAAAAAGTCTCAGGGACTGATTTATGGATTATTCCTGATAGTGTCGTGTCCCTCCTGGAGCGCTTTTGCATGTGATGTTCAGTTATGCACAGCTACAATTATCTCATGGTGTGCTGGAAACGAATGTGTGTTAGTGTATGTCTCCCAAGATAGCAAAATATAAGATATGAAAATACTGAAACATGATCCACTTGGCTTTATTCAGTGAATTAATACATTCCAGCTTGAATTGTCCAATTTTGTTGAAGTTTAGGTTTTACTGACAAATATTGTAACCCTTCTAATATATGCAGTGGGCTAATTAACCTGCAGACAAGATATCCAGCCAGATCAGAGTGCGAAGTTGCGTTGTGAATGTGATGTGAATGTGATGAGTTTATTTTGCAAGACTTATCTTCAAAAGCTGCCAGTTTGTAAGTTTTTCCTTTCAAGAGAAACGGACAATTATCAGCAGCAGTCAACCTGGTTAATTAAATCTTGTTAATTGGAAATGACCCTTTAAAAAAATCGTACGGGAAGAAACCCACAGAGAATCCTTAGGATGGTGGGAGAATTCATCAGCTTAGTTATTGGGAAAGCCCCATAGCATTTCTTCCCTTAGCTGACCAATATCTAAACTAAGGAAATTCTGTGGCTGCCTTCAGTGTAGCATATTTTTTTATTTTTTTAAACAGTCCAGCAAGACCGAGAGCTTTTGCTTTTCCTTTGCTGGTTTAGTTAAAAAAACAAACAAACAAAAAAAAAAAGGAAAAAAAAAAAGGAAAATAAAAAAACCCCAAACCAACCTTTAACACTAACTGGGAGCTTACCTTGTTTAATGTTTCATTGTAGGGATGATTCCTATGCAACAGCAAGGATTTCCAATGGTTCCTGTCATGCAGTCCAATATGCCAGGCATGATGGGAATGAATTACGGTTCTCAGATGCCTCCTGGACCCATGACCATGCAGGTGTGTGGCAATGAAATGTGGACTGAAATGAGATACCTTGGTGCTTGTCTGAAAGGTGACAGCTGATGCCATAGTCCTCTCACAACTGCGGTGGGGGTAAGAGGGTGGAACTTGGCTAGAAACTGAAGTGTGGGTATTAGTCCATAGTGGGACATCATATTCTGTAGTATTCTCTTTGAAGATATTTCTGATAATTTAAAGAATTCTTCAAGTTTCATTGGGATCTGGATAGAGAGAGTGGGGGAGTTTGGCATCCATTACTCACTGTTGTAGAGAGAAATGAGGGTGTAGTGAAGGACAGCACCAGTAATATTTTAAGTAACTTGGACATTATAGCCCACTCAAAGATGTCAGAATCTGAACTTTCATTTCATTATACGTGTTATGACACCAAAGTGTGATAAGAAAAGCATGGTGTCTGAACAGGAAAGGAAACAAAAGCATCAGCAAGATGTTGAAAAGCTACCAGATGCCACCTACTCCAAAGTGTGGTTAGTAATAGTATCGAATTGTTAAGTAACTGTAATTCAAAACTCCCACAACATACCTCTTCTGTCTTTTTCATTTTGCTTCATGCTTTTTCTTCTTTTGCTTTGGTTTTATGTATTTACCGTTAAGGTGGTGTATTGTGTAGTATTTTGAATGAGACCTTTATAAGCTGATAAGAAGTGACTGTGTGCACAATCTGATTGATCATGACCAATTCACTGAATTGTTTTATCCTTTTGTAACTCAAATGCTGGAGTTAATAGAATTAAGTTTCCTGAGAGTAGGTGGCAATTCATAAACTTTCTTTTCAAATAACTTGTTCTAGGGAGCAAGGAATCTCTTAAATGTGCTGTATTTTCTCACATGACTGGTTTTCCCATTTGTCCTACTTCCTGTGTTTCATTCTCATTCTTTTTCTTGCTTAAAGTAACTTTGTCTTTAACTCCACTGTTGCTAATTGAGGAAAATAAAGACTGAAATATGAGTAGCTAATATTATGTTTTCTCTCTTTTAATCTTTTGTTTTCCATTTAGCACCATATGTGCTTATGTACAAATTTGCATTTTGCTGAAATTTAATGTTTTGGCATGGCTTTGTAGCCAAATTGCTATGTGACAAATTGAATTTATTGTATCTTGCCATCTCCTTACACTCTCTTGCCTTCCCACCCCCACCTGGAATTTATTAGATTAATTTTGTAAAATTTATAGTAGGAAGATGTTTTTGTGAGAGCTGGTCTAAAAATAATAAACAACTTTTGTTCTCTTCCTGCGTGTTCTGATACCAAATAAAAAAAAGAATGGTAAGAAAAGTAAATTATTTTCTGGCCCCTTCTAAATTAGGCAAGTTTTGCTGCTATAACTATACCAGAATATATTTCTCAGCAAATGTTTCTGATACAGGTGCAACTTATTCAGACAGGTCTCCTCTTGGCTGTTGTTGTACACCGTCTCCCTCCCTTGGACCCCTGGATAAGCTATGTTTGCAAAATGTCTAGATCACGTTTTGCCAACGTCCATCGTTTGTTAGGAATATGCACCTCCAGCATGGAATTTAAAAGTATTATGCAATCACTTAGAATAGGAAACAAAAAACCCAAGAAAACCCAAAAGGATGGTACTGAACCATGTGTAGCACTGTAGGATGCCTGTGACGTTCCTGCTCTTGAGGTAGCTTGTATGGATTTGAAGTCTTGATTTTTGCATTTGACCAGAAGACCATCGTGTCTTCTAAAATCCTTTAAGAATTGTAACTCATTATTGAGAGGGAAGAGTGCCATCTACTGAATGACCAGTGCTTGCTTCTGCAACAGCCTGTCTGTGCTCAGAGACTGCTGATCCAGCTATACTTAACACTCTTAATTTTATGAGATCTATCTGGTTCACAATTTGGCAGGGTGTAATTGCCAGTGGTTTGGCTTTTTCTGTGGGGGGAAAAAAAAAAAATCTTGGAGTTGTATTATTTATTTTGTTCTAGGGTGGCATGCCCTTAGGGCCGATGCCAGCAACTGGAATGCCTTACATGGGACAGGCTTCTTTCTTGGGAATGCGTCCAGCAGCCCCGCAGTACACCCCTGACATGCAGAAGCAGTTTGCAGAGGAACAGCAGTAAGTGATGCTTTACTGACTCTTGGGAAATTCTTCTTTCTAAGGGGGAGCTGTAGTCTGGAGGGCTAGCCCACACAGGAAAAAAATTGTTGGTTTCTCTAGAAAAGTAGTCCATTTAGGGCTGTAGAATATTGTTGAGATCATTCCATTGCATTTGAAGGGTATCTATGAAGTTTGTAGTGGCTGTCATACAGCTCTGAGGAAAAGTGGAAATGTGTGCACGAAGCCATCTGAATTTGAGACAGAAGGAATGGAAAAATCAAGCAGAAGCTTGACACGAACATTACTCAATGATCTTAAAGGTCTTTTCCAACCTAAATGATTCTATGATTCTGTTGTAATGAAAAATTATTTTTAGAATTTTTTTTATCGTTTTGCTTCAGGAAGAGGTTTGAGCACCAGCAGAAATTCTTAGAAGAAGAAAGAAAACGGCGCCAGTTTGAAGAGCAGAAACAAAAGCTGAGACTCCTAAGTAGTGTGAAACCTAAGGTATGTCCTAAGTAATAAGTGGGGTATTTTTTTCTTCAGTTTTTTTTTTTAATGGCTTTTAATGAGATGGTCTCTTTCAACAAGCAAATAAGTGGGGAACTTATATGAGACATCAGATTACATCTTGAAAAGCGTCTGGAATAGTCAGTCCTTTACACACTCTTGGTGTAACGTAAACAAACTCTGATGTTGAAAATGAAATCAGCTTTTGAAAAATAAACCAACCTGGTGTGTAACATTTGGGAACAGATTGAGTTTCTAGAATAGAGGATGTTTTCGTTGCTTGTTTGTTAACTTTGGACAAAGTTTTGGACGCTTGCAATGAGCTTGAAGGCTCTTATCTACAAGAATACAAATAGCTGAGTAAGGTTTATATATTGTTCTTGTACATAAAGCTATGTCTAAAGACTGAGAAACACTGTTATGGTGTAGTCTGCAAAATAAATGCTTTCTAAATATGGGAGTTATTGTAGATATGCTTCAGGGAGGCACTGCTGGAAAAAGAAGGATTTAATCTAACAGCAGGCATTGCTAATTTTTGTACTGAAGAAATGTGGATATTGAAAGAAAACTAAGCTGTTCTGTGAGTTTTTCAAAATGTGTTCTGTGGTGTTTCAGACAGGTGAAAAAAGCAGGGATGATGCTTTGGAAGCCATTAAAGGAAATTTAGATGGTTTTTCTAGAGATGCTAAAATGCACCCAACACCAGCATCACATCCAAAAAAACCAGGTTTGTCATTTTTCTCATCTTCCAACTGAAAATAAAACTCTAATGTTTGAAATCCTCAGTAGGGGGAACTAATTCCAAGACGTATTTTTATTTGGTGGTACAAAGTGAGTGGACTAACTCTTTTGTAAAATAAAGTGTCATTCCAGCAACTGTTTGCTTGGTCAGGTGAAATATTAGATATCAGCTTTTATTAGCAGACTTGAAATCTTTAAAAGAAGGCTTAACGTGAAATATGATGGAAATTGATAACGCGTTTGTTCATTTCTAGTCAAAGCATTGATTAATGTTTTGCAGAGTGCTTTTGAAGCTGAGAAGTGCTATATGAGTGCTAAGAACGATCAAAATGTTGCATAATGACTTCAGAGTACAGTAACAGCTTACTTGTGTACCATTGCCTGGCCATGGTCAAACTGAAGCCTTCTGTATTCTGTTCTCAGTAATTACTACATTTGTAACAATTGTTACTAAAGATATCCTAGATAGCATAGTTTGTTCTGTGTCTAGGCTGAAACGAAGCCTGTCTAGACAAGCCTTTTCCTGTGTAAAATCTTTATCTGTGCAGTGGATTTGCTCTTTGATAATTTTGAAGTTACAGGTGGTTTCTGACAAGTTTCCGTTGTCTGTAGATTTGCTCATCCTATGTCAGTTCTGTTAAAGTGGGTAACTATGCAAGGGATCAAGCAGCAGATTGTCCAAATGAGTACACATTTCTTACGTATCTTATGATATATTATTGAGCTTTTGAGGATAAAACACTCCTTTGAGGGAGAATGTCCCCATGTGCACAACCCCATTATGTCCAGTTTGAAATATTACTACTTGATTTGTTTTGACCCAGTCTGTTTAAAACAAATAGAATACTTCCATAACCAGTGTTAAGAATCAAGTTTCAGTCAAAGCGTTTACATCATAAAAATCTGGGAGAGAAGATGCATGGTTGGAAGTGGCTGCTCAGTTTTACCTTATGTGTTTGTTATGCTGACAATAATAACTCTACACATCTCTGTCAACGCATCCACTGCTGTTTCCCCTCACCCATTTGCTGTGAATACCTAGTATTTGCCACTTTTCCTACCTTTCCACCTGTGAACCTTTTCCCTCATCACTTTGCATTGTGTGTTCATTCCATTTTACAGATCATCCCACATCATCCCATTCTGCTGTATCTGTTTCCCACTCTGCTTTTCTTGATGATGAAGAATTTAGTGACTTTATACAAGGGCCTGTTGAAATGCCCAAACTGGTGCCTCAACCCACCTCTCAGCCTTTTCAGCCTTTCCATTCTGCTACTGAGGCTGGGCAACTGCTTTCAGAAAAGGCTGTGGTCCAACCTCTCCCTCCAGCCCAGACTCCAGTGTTATCCATCCTGCATGGTACAACTGGGGAGGTTCCTTATTTTCCTACCTCTGCATCTTCACCCATTATCCATAAAACAGGTAACTCTAAAGTATCTTTTTTTACATGTTACCTTCTGTCATAGAGCTACACAGAGTCTTTGCTTATGTTGTTGGGGTTTTTTCAGTCTGGCTGGAAGAAGTAATATATAGACAATTAAGTAGAAACCTGGTGATCCATGGGAAAAGATGATTTAAGTCCCCTTCTTCCTTCCCTTAGAAGTGCACTGTAAAAGCAAGCCACATGTGGATCCAAAGATTGCTAAATACGCGTATGGCTGATCTTAAATGAATTAAGTCTTATGTGCTAGCAACTTCGTAAGTCTGTGTAGTAGAAAAAGATACAGTTGAGACGGTGGTATAAAAAAATAACTATTATGCTAATGTGGAGCACTTGTGTGCTTCCTCTCTTGGAGGCTGAGTGGATGTTGGTGAGATTAACGTGAAGAATTTTGCAGATGTAGATAGATATTGGACACTTCTGCTGCTGATGCCTAGATGATTATGCAACGGTAACCTTAGTACAGAAAATAGTTTCATGCATTCCTTCTCCTACTTGTTGCTTTTTGTTTGTTGAATTTGTTGTGTACGCATGGTAAGTAAAGGGCAGAATCAGGCTATAAAAGTGTTTGAACAGGGTGGTACTGTTGGTCTGAGCTGGGAGGGATACTCCTCTTGATAACTTGTCAGTGGTACCAATAATACTTTTCCTTTGAAAGTGTGGAATTGCCATCTGGGTGGTTAATAACAAAATATAAATAATTCCTCCTGCTGTTTATTCAGGCTCTTCCTTGGAGGAGAAAGTCTTAGATAATGGCTCAAATGAATCTGGACAAGAGCAAACCAAACTTAAAACATCCGAAGTTGGGCACAAAGCCTCGGCTGCAAGCCAAGTTCATCCCAGTCTAACCATCAATGACTGGGATGTTGTAGGTGGACATGAAAGTGGTACCACTGCTGCAGAGGTGCACAAGGCTTCAGAACAAAACATAGCAGTTGAAGAGTGTGGTGAGCAAATGAAACATTTGACAAAATTTAAATCTAATAAGATGCTGCTTGAATGCTAACACTCTGTACACTAATTCTAAGGCCAATCCTGCATAATTTTGCTCTGAACGCCTGCTTGAATAATATGTCAGTGCCTCCTGCTCCTTGCTAAAAGTGTAACAACTATGATTTTGCTCTGAACTTTTTCCATGTGAATTTACTGCTGTAATCACTTTTAACATGTTTATTTAATGAGGTCTGCTGTTTTAAAATATTCTGTCCTCTTTCTTGGGGAAAAAAAATATGTGCTCTCTAAAGATTTTTTTTTTTTTAATATTTTAATTATTTAAGGAAACTTATTACTGAAGGTGGTCAATGTCATGGTGGGTTTTCATCTTTTAACTTTGAGGCAATAAAATCTTGTTAGGTTAAAACTCTTAGCTAGTTAATCCTTGTTTCCCAGACAATTTGCTGCTCGTATGCTTTATGTTTAAAACTATCTGTGCTTTAGGGATCAAAATTTCAAAAGCTGGACTAGGTGAAAACATTAAGCAAACTTTAGTTCCAATTTGGATTTTATTAAAGCTGACTATTGACTGTTTGGTTTTGGTTTATTCCAATTGAAATAGATGCAAGGTCTCTGGCGCACCTTGATTAGCGCTCTGATGTTGTACTTTAAGGGTTACATGAAATGTGGGCTCCACTGTACTCAAGTATGATAAAAAAAAAATGTAGCCCTTTGTGTAATCTCACTTTACTGGGGGGTGAGAGGAGACAGAGAAGGGGGAGAAGGCTCCTGGTCTGTAGACAATTGAATTGGGCACTTTCTTAAGCAGTTATTTCTTTCCTAGAAGTACCATAACTTTTTATTAATAAACTACTGTGTTCCTCTCCTCAGTCATTGGATATGTTGCTTTCAAGTGTTTTCTTATCCAGTATATTTAAAAAACATTATTGGATGAAATTAAATGGTCCGAATGGACATTTTTAATAAGTGGAGGGGCTTTGTAATACACAGTAAATTGCTAAAAGTGACTTAACTATAAAGAATATACAGCATGAAATAGGAGCTGTTCATTTATTCATAGTTCAGTCAATTGCATTGTTCATTTTATACAAATCCAACACAATCTGATGCCTGATTAAAAAAAAAAGGGAGGGAGAGGCAGGAAACTATCCTCATTTAAGAGTTTGAGACAGTGCAAGTTTAAATACAGCCTGCAGATGAAGGTGGTGTTGGAAGTGATTATGTAGAGCAACAATAGTTAAGAATAGCTCCAAATGTTGCTAAGGGTGCTTTGAAGGAATAGCTGAAATACTTGGTGAGGAACAGAAGTTTAGTAGTTAAGTGATAATGCTGGAAAAATGGCAGACCCTTAGTCACCTGGATATTATCAAAGTTTTGAGTAAGACTCTTCTATCTATCAACTACATATGGCTGAAATTTCCTTTTCAGTTTTCATATTATTTGATTTTTAAGGGGCTGAATTTTATCAGAGAGATTCAAGGGTGAGAGGCAAGAATTGGTAGGATGCAGAAGTGCATGGAAGGGTGGTTAAAGCTGAAGAATAATGAGATTGGAGGAAGTGGCAAATTTATTTTACTTGGCTGGTGAAATGGAAGGAATTGCTTGTGTTTAAAATGTGCTTGGAGTTGTGCGATGATTAGATATTAGACTTCAGGCAGGAGAGGATCCATGTGGAAGATGAGGAGGTGCAAGGGCACTAGGAAAGACAATGAAATCTGAAATTATTCTGATTTTTGTCAGAGGTCCATCCAAGATGAGCATAAAATCTGCTTAGAGGGAGCTAGATAGGAAGTAAAACTATGAGACTGAGGGGAAGAGTCCACACAGTGGAGAAGGAAATAACCAATTTGCAGGGAGTAAAGTGTGGCAGTTCACGTTATGAAAGCCTGCAGTAGTGAAGGTGGCTATGGTGTCTTCTGGATCTGAAGACTAGGAGCAATGGGGCAATGGATACATTTTCGTGAACACGGGATAAGATCTTGCTGAGATTCAGTCTAATAGGCTGTTTGTGGATTTCCCCGATGAGGATCTTTTGGTGGGACATTGTGGTTCTTATGGTAGGTATGAATTTATTTATTCCACAAGTAGCCCTAATAGCATATACTTGATGGGAAGACTACATTTGATATGGTGCAGAACTGCTGCTATGAAATTTTAAGAGATAGTGAGACTTGAGCTTCTGTACAACTAGAAATTAAGAGGGAGGCAAATGAGGAGCTCCTCATTTCATTATGTATATAACTATATCCTTGCTGTTACTGCCAAACCATTCTAGTTATTGTGTTGAAATACATATTCCTGCAGTAGCTGTTTTTCCTCTGAGCACAGCAATTCCTATCTGAAATCTTTGCCTGAAATGCCAAATGATACTGACCAACTATGAACTAGTCTCTAAGATCTTTATAGTCTGAATCTGTACACCCTAATACAACTGTCTGTCTTTTCTTACTGAATGGAATACATTTAGGAGTTGGAGTATTCCCTTCACAGGACCCAATTCAGCAAATGATGCCTCCTTGGATTTACAACGATAGCTTGGTCCCAGGTAAACAAGAAAGTGGGCATTTAGCCAAGTGGGCAATGTAAGGTGTGAATGTACGTGTGCTTACGTTGCCATTTATTGATCAAAGCATTATTCTTCAGTCATCAGATGAATCCTAAAGCTTTGATACGTTACATATTTATGGTGGCTTTATCTGCATTTGAAGAAGTATGGATTTTATTCAAGCATGTTAAATGTTTAATCTAGAATTTGTTATGGCAGCAGATTTAGAGGTTGCATTGCTGATAACACTGCTTTCATGGGTAGTCTGGTTTTTGGCATGTCTTATAATTAAGCAGGCTCATTTCTTAAGGCTATTTATCTTATATATGCAAATAACATAGTAAATAGCAAATGAAATGCTGTAGTAAATATTGATGACACTGAGGTTTAAATACGTAAAGCTGTTGTAACTATCTTTTTATGTGGATTATCCTGCAGTTTCATTAAAGAAACATGTTTTGAAATGGAGCACTAACTGAATTTCATAGAAAATATTTATTTGCTTGTGTTTAACTTGTCTGTAAAGATCATCCAATAATGCGTTTAGATGAAATATGATACAATAAAGTGCCAGAATGCTGTTGCCTTACCTTACACTTTGAGTGTTACTAATTTGATATAATGTTGACTTTGAGACAAAATAGAAAAGCAATCTTAAATTCACTTGAAAACAGCAGTTGTCACTGTCTAATACTGACTCCCTCTTAACAGAGTTATATAAGAAAATTTTAGAAACCACTTTGACTCCTACTGGAATAGATACAGCTAAACTCTATCCCATACTGATGTCGTCTGGGTTGCCCAGAGAGACTCTTGGACAGATATGGGCTTTAGCCAACCGTACTACCCCTGGGAAGCTCACAAAAGAAGAGCTCTACGCTGTCCTGGCCATGATAGCAGTAACTCAGGTATGACTAACACTTTGGAGATTAATGCAAAAAGGCAGTTCACTTAACTAATCTGCCATAGATTGTGTGTTGGCACAAGGGGCTGGTATACCACACCTCTAGTAAAGTACTACTTCTGTTGAAGTCCAGAGGAGAAGCTCCCCTTGTAACTTCAGTGGGATTATAATTTCATCCCCTGCGCTTACATTTCAATTACTCATTTCTTTAGTGTCAGTTGAAGATAGTTCTTAGATATACCTACCAAACACAGGTATATGTATTTCTAGTAGAAAATACTGGCAGCTTTTCTTCTGTTGTATACACATCAGTTTTCCTCAGACTATCTGGCTCCTGTATCCCTTAGTCTGCAAATAGCTAGACTTGCTACCTCTCTCCTGAACCAGTGGAGTGTTAATTTTAGGCTTCCATTCTTTGTCAGCATAGTGTCATCTCTTAGCAGTTTATTTCCAAATACCAGTCCTGTATGAGAGCTAAGGCAAGAGTATCTCGAGTGGTGAAGATCGAAGCCGAGGTACCTTGTTGGAGTGGTGTGTGGGAAAGACAATATAGCACACCAGGTTCAGCACAGCTTTGCTTGCCAGTGCTCACTGGATTGGTTTACTAAAAGCCAAACAAGAATGATGTGTACATATGTATATGGTCGTCTTTGCTTTTCTGCCTTTGCAGAGAGGAATACCTGCGGTGAGTCCTGACGTGTTAAACCAGTTTCCAGCTGCCCCCGTTCCTACTTTAACCGGATTTCCAATGCCACTGCCTGCCACAGTGAGCCAGCAGCCTCTGATGCCGTCCGCACCGCCGGTCTCCATGCCTCTTAGTATTGGGCCAGCCGTGATGGGAATGAACATCACGGCACCAGCGGGCGGAGCTGCAGCACAGCCTTCAGGAGGATTCGTGCCATCCTACCCGCCTAGTCAGGTTAGCTCGCTCTTGTTGTGTGGTAAATCTCCTTTGTCCTGGAAAGAGAATTAGCCTGACTCTTTCAAAGCTTGTAGTGACAACAGACTTTAAGTAAACAGAGCTGAAATCTAGCACGTGACATCTGAAAACATAAAGTCACGCCACTAAGGATGTCTTTTGTTTTTTCTGTTTCTTTCTGGTGGCATTAGAAGAGGTACAAAAGCATTCTCCATTACAAACTAATTGCGTTGAAAGAGGATTTTAGTTGTAGTTAGGATTTTGTAATGCACCTAAAATGGAATTTTAGGTTAAACTATACAACAGACTCTATTAGCAGGTAAAATAAGTCAGAGTTTTCAGGAGAAGCTGAGAACTCTGAAAACCTTTGGTTTACAACACTGTAAATCATGTGGGGGATAAATTTTGCTGTTTGCAAATATGGTTCATCCTTCTTCAGAAAATATTTCTTCTGATGCTTTTGCTGTGTGTATTGATTTTAAAATTATTGATTGATTTAAATTATTAATATTTGCCCTGTATTAAAAGATTACATGGCTATGATCAATAATACATTTAATGTGAAAGGAGTAGAGTTCCTTATTCACCTGTTCTTCATGCATACTGCTTGTAATCCTGTACACCTTGTGTGTGTTTTGAGTTGGGTGAGGTGCAGGCGAATTGGAAACACTGACCATGCTAATTTTGCCTGCTAACGTTGAAAGGTTTTTTCCATCTTTTGCTTTTTTTTTTCCCCCTCTTAAGTTGATCACTCTACTCTGAGCTGCTTTCATGCTATATGACAATTTGAAAAGACAACAGTATAACAATTTACATGTTGTTTGTAATTCAGGTAGTAAAACCAGAAGATGATGACTTCCAGGAGTTTCAAGATGCTTCAAAGTCTGGCTCACTAGATGACTCTTTCACTGATTTCCAAGGGGATGTAGCTGGTTCCTCCAAAGCAGCCAGTTCACAGCACCGGAGCAGGTAGTAGATCTTTGATTTCCACCCCTTCGGTATTTTAGAACTCTTTTAAGAAATGAAATATTTTCCTCTTTTGTGGGTAGCTGTCTAGCCTGTAATTTTCTTCTGTCACCTGACTTCTACTCTGACAGTTTCTTTTGAAGGTTGTTACAACTGCAATTAGGCTTTCTGAATCAAAAATGACATTTGATGTGCCATAGGTGGTTGGCCATTCTTTAGCATTCTAGTCATCATGCTGAGGTAAATTGCATTTACGAGGTATGGGGATAGGTTTTCAAGTGTTTATACTACTGCACAGGCAATTGAAAGTTACTTCATACTGTGCATTCAGGTGAAAATCTTACATAAAGCTGTTCAGAAAAAATACACTGGGACAGAGGAGTTCTGCATTTAGTGCTGTGTGCTTCCATTAAAAGTATGACCCCGTGCTTGTTGGAGTTGATAGAAACCATTCGCTGACATCAAGATCTTTCTTCAGGCCCTGAATATGAACCCCAAAATTCATGCAAAGAGCATGACATCGTACTCTTAAATGTCTGAGAACTCCAGTGGACATATTTTTTGTTATTTCTATCGTTTCTCTGGCCAGTGCTTAAACTTTTGATAACTGACTATAAATCTCAACTGAAATCTCATTCAGACTTCAGCAGTCTTGGCTTTTCATTTGGGAGACTACCAAAATGTAATTCCTGATCAGGCAAATTTTGTATAACAAAATGAGCAAGCAAGTTTACTCCCTTTGAGAGTTTACAATTAATCTTTCAAAGTCCTGTGATTACAAAATTTCAATGTTATTTCCTTGTACTGCACATGGCAAACTTTCATGTGCCTCCCAGGTGTCTAATTGTAGACATACAAATTTTCTGTGTGTTAAACTGACTGTTCTTAGTTGCAAATAGAACTAGCACTTTCCAGGTAAGCAGTGATTACCAGTTGCTTCCTCAATAGTGACGTCAAATGGGGATACTAAAACAAATTGTTCTGTTACACCGTGCCTAATGGCATTTTATGTAAGAAATTAAATTTTTCAGCTGTCAGTCGATGCCACATGCACCTGAAGATGCTCAGTTTTAAATTTATCTTAATTTGGCGTCATTTTGCAGTTAAAGCTATTCTGTTACTGAAAGTTTTAACAGAAACGTTGTTTGTAAATTCCACAATGGGAAGTAGGGGATCACAAAAGAAAAAGAAAAAAATTAAAAATGGTGTTTCTTTTTCACTGCAGCAGTTCTCTTTATTCAGTTGTAAAAGCATTCAGTTTTGAACAGAACGTTACAATGAGGTATAATCTAATTGCTTATGGAGCTTTATTTAAAAAAAAGCCATCTGTAGAGTACAGATCATTAACCATTACATTGGCCAAGATTGCATACCTAATAGCCTGTTTTGCAGTGATGTGAAATTTAATTATATTACCATAAGCTATATTTTTCTGACATTGCACTGTCTGTCTGCAAGCATCACAGACCATCATTAGCACGTGTGTGCAAGTGCTAGGTTTGTATGTTGCTTGTAGGCTGCTGATAAGGAGATTTAAATGGCTCTGGAAAGATTCTTGCTTCAGGCCAAAGAACGCCATAGAAATTCATTCACGTTTTCAATGTGCATAGTATTGAATGACATAAACTAGAGGTAAAATGCATCATTCATATGTAAAAGATGTTGTTCTGTAGAGCTGCCAAGGTCTGATAAGGGGGCTTGCGCGGAGGGCAAGCAAAGCTCTTGCAGAACGTCTTCCAAATCTTACAGCAGTTGCTAACATGGTGTTAGGTTATTATGGCAGCTCTACTCTATAAAGTAGAGTGTGTTTATGTGCAAAAAGATTTGCTTGTGTAACTGTGGACTAATCCTTATTTTGCTGATTAGATAGCTACCTAAACTCACTGATTTACACTGACAGAAATTCAAAGTTATCCTTTCCTTCCTTTTGAACAGTGGTTCCACTTTATTCTCTTATTTCATTACATATTGCAAAATTATAATCAAAAGTAGATAAGCTGAAAGTATGGAGCTGGCAAAATCTCATGCAGTTTTAACTCTTTACTATATCTAGTTCTATCAGGGAGAATTGTCCTTATGCTGCCCTGGGCAAAGTCATAAATTAAACAGCAGCGATTCCTGGGGTATGTCTGTGTGCTTATTGTCTCCTGGGCTAAGAATTCCTGTGGTGTAAAGTTCTGCAGCGTTTTGTTCATGTTTTGGTACAAATTAAAATCAAGAAGGGTGGAAATTGACTTCTGGCCTAAAGAAATACAATTAGGTGAGATAAAGTGCAAATTCACCCATCGGTTACCCAGCTGCCTGTTCACATGCTCTTATTCTTAAAAGATAGTGAGGTAGTTTACATCAGGTTCTTGGCTAAGAACTCTTTAGGGTACAAGCTTAGGTTTAGTGATCCAAATTGTGTGGTCATAGTAAGAGGCTCCTTTAAATAAAACCTGGAAATGTAGATTTCTTATGGATAAATTATGGAACTTTGCTTTTATCTCTTTTGTTTTTAGTGTTCCTTCTTTACTAATGCCACTCCCAGGTAATAAGACACTCTCATCAACTGATAAGTATGCTGTGTTTAAAGGAATTGCAGCTGAGAAGCCTTCTGAAAGTACAGCTACTTTTGGAGGTAAAAGGAAAAATATACAACCACTATGAGCAATTTATTGCAATATTTCATATATATTGTTTTTGCATTGATAAAATATTAATATTTTAAAAACCAGAGAAATTATGTCAATATAAAATTTATGATATGAATTCCTAATATCTTTATCTAAATGTATTCCTTTTCTCATATTCACTAGATTGTGGAGACAAGTATAGTGCTTTCCGTGAATTAGAACAACCATCGGAGAGCAAATACTTAGGTAAGCAGTATGGTTTTTGGAGCTGTTTTAACATGTCTTCATTATTATTTTGATGAGCTGCAGAACTTCCATTGCTAGAATTCTAGAATAATGGAGCTTCTGCTCCTCTAAACAATTTAGCAGGAAGTATCCTGAAAAAATAGTGTAATATACTATTGGAACAATCTACAAATTGTATTTCTAGGCAATTGGCATCTCTTTATGGATGCTTCTGAGTTTTATTTTTAAAATAACAGTATGGCTGGAATTTGCTCATTTTTAACTAAGGAGTCATGTATTCTTAGAAGGCAGAATAAGATGCTTCTGGACAAAACTGCAACTTTTTTCTATTGTTAGGGCAGAATTTAAACTATTCATGGTCTCTGGTGCTCTAAGAATAAATCTCATCACTTATTTTGAAATTTGTGCTTAACTGGTTTTGTCTGGGAAAAGTAAAACCTAGATGGCATCTGAGGCGCAACATCTGTGTAATTACAAAAGCAGAGTCTCCCGAAGCCTTTTCCAGAACCATCTATGTCTAACTCATTTATGCAATATAAGCGGTAATCTCATTTTTTAATGATGGGGGAGAAACTTTTGTATATTATCAATAGACAGATCAGAAGATAAACATATTACTAACTTAACCTGACTTCCACAGAGTTATGTTATACCCAGCATTTTGTTTCATTATTAGAAGACAACTTTAGATTCTAGGATAAAACTGCTTACTTGAGTTCACTCCTACTCCTTATTTTTCAAAGATGGAATTCATTTCTTTCAGACACTGAGTTTCTGAAACTCTTGTAATGTTTTGTGAGGTTTTCATGCTCAGTACCTCTTCAGGATTAAATGCATGCACTGAAATGAAATAACAACATTTTATCTCTTTCTGTACATGTTCTAAAATATAGAAAATTACTATATCTGCCTGCTATCCAGGTCTGACCACTCTTAACCCTTTCACCAGCTTACATTTCTCATGGAAAAGTTTGCAATTCATCAGTAAGTTTAGTTTGCTGTGATGTTTTAGTTTTGATCAATGAATAGCAATTTCACAAATATTTGTATTGTTGCTGGGCCAAGTGAATTGATTTGGAGAGGAAGGAGAGTGGAAGAATATGTCAGGTATAGTCATGGTCCTTTACTACCGTTATAAAGAGTATTCTTTTAAATCTTGGTTAAACTAATTTAAAGTATGACACTGT
Organism: Fregata magnificens; assembly: GCA_013389945.1. Lineage (NCBI taxonomy): Eukaryota > Metazoa > Chordata > Aves > Suliformes > Fregatidae > Fregata > Fregata magnificens. The sequence goes on along the minus strand of WAAD01021036.1, from coordinate 304,307 downwards.
GTGGTAGCTTAAGAATTAAGAGTTAATGGTGTACTTCTAAAATAGAACAAAATCTGTTTATTGGACACTTGTCTTAAAGTATGCATCAATACTTTAAAATTACAAGTCTAAGTACGTACGTGCTGGTGAATGGGTTAAACGACTCAACATTTTTCATGTTCAAAAGAAATTGCTTTATAAAAAAATAATTGTGTATGAACAGGAAGAAACTTATAAAATTAGTACACCAAAATATTTAATGTAAATTCAATGAAAACATTGTTATCTAATGTTTAATCGGGTTTAAATTATAATCCTTACGCAGTACTATCTTACATTCAGTATGTAGTTGAACTAGAGATCCGCACATCTTACGATTAATCATGCTGACCTTCATGTGAAAGTCTGTCTCCAAGCTTCCTAGTAAAACTGTAATCAGTCTTAGCAGAAGCTAGAAGATGCCCAAGTTATTGCATTTACTGCAGTTCTGATCATTTAACACTTTTGTACGTTTAGGTGAACCTGACAGGAGGAAAACATGATAGATTAAAATGAGAGCTTAAAAATGTTCTAAAATGCCACGCTAGGATCACCGCCTTGCATTCTTTTCTCTTTGGGGCCTTGTCTCTTCCACCCATTGGGTTCCCCATTATGCCCAGTTGGATAGGCTTGTTGGCTTCTTTCAAGTGAACTTTTTTCAAAAGTACCTTCAGCCACCAGGCAAGCCCAGTTGGTCTCTACTATGTCCCCTTTCAGCTTATCAGCAGGGTTGCTTTTGTCTCGACCCTCTGCTGACACCCCATGAATAAACTGTATTTAGGCAATATTTTGAAGGGAGGGAGGGGGAGAATTGCTTCTGTAAGAGGGCAAATACTATATTGGTATAAGTGAAATTCGAGATTACATTCATTGCTTGGCAAATATGGGAAGGATGAGGTAGGAAAAAGAACTTAGGTGGAAGCTGAATGAGACAGTACTGATCACTTTTTGAATCTATTGGTCATGGTTTGTTTTGATATTAACTCAGTGTAAAGGGAATTTAATATGACTTTGAGGCTATTTGAAAGACTTAAGTGTTTGCTGGAATGAATATTAGAATCGCTGACCTTGAAACTTGTGTGGTTCATAGAAGTTGAGTTTGCAGTTCTGCGTGCATCCTGAGGTCTTAATTTAAATAGTTTGCATAAAAACTTCTGACATTGCATGAAATAATTTGCTTGCTTGCATGGTGTGAGTATGATGCATTTGTTGTCACTGCCAGTGTCTTATTTTTTGTTGTTGTTGTTTTTATTCTCAGGAGATAACCTTGCAGAATTCAAGCCTGCAGGAACCGATGATGGTTTCACAGATTTCAAAACCGCTGACAGTATCTCACCATTAGAGCCACCTACAAAAGACAAAACTTTCCCTACATCCTTCCCTTCTCTGCCTGTTCAGTCAAAACAGCAAACGCAAGCAAAGACCTCTTTGAATCTAGCAGACTTGGATCTCTTTTCCTCTACTGGAGAAAACAAGCAGCCATCCTTTCCACCTGCGTTTAATACATCAAAATCGGGCTCCTTTCCTCCACCACCCCTTCCATCTACCACTGCCCAACCAGCACCCAGCAAAAGTTCAAGCTTAGCTGATGAGTTTGGAGAGTTCAACCTTTTTGGGGAATTTTCTAATTGCGCATCAGCCAGTGGACAAGATGACTTTGCAGATTTTATGGCTTTCAACAATAGCAGTGGATTTTCTGAACAAAAAACAGATGACAAATACAATGCACTTAAGCTGGAGGCTGGTCCTGTTCCTCAGTCTGGCTCATCTGCCAGCACGGTGAAGAGTGGGCAGAGTTCTGCCACTGCTGCTACGCCCACCAAATACGATATCTTCAAACAGCTTTCTCTGGAAGGCTCTGGAGCAGGCTTTGAGGAGGCGAAGGACAACACGCTTTCTTCAGTGAAGAGCGATGATGATTTTGCCGACTTTCACTCTAACAAGTTTTCTTCCACGTGCAACAGTGCAGATAAGTCCCTGGTGGACAAAGTCGCAGCTTTCAAGCAGGCCAAAGAAGACTCTGCTTCGGTGAAGTCTCTGGATCTCCCTTCTATTGGTGGCAGCAGTGTCGGCAAGGAGGATTCTGAAGACGCATTGTCTGTTCAGTTTGACATGAAACTGGCTGATGTGGGAGGAGATCTTAAGCATGTCATGTCTGATAGCTCTTTGGATTTGCCAACAGTTAGTGGCCAGCATCCACCAGCAGCAGGTGAGGAACTGGTTAGATTGCTCTGGTAACGTAGGTGATGGAGATTTCAGTGCTCTTCTGTGTGCTAAACTACAGTGTTATGCACTAGTCTTTCAGTAGTGAAAGACTTCTAAATCTGTGCACCCGCTAGCCAACAGCCCCTTAGCAGGGCAGTGTTTATTTTTTGTCTTAGATGACTATAAATACATTGAACAGTTTGAACTCCATGCCAGTTTATTTTTGAGATTTGACAACATCATATTACTGGTACCTGTTAGCTATTGTCACTTAAGGGATTCGAGTGGAAAATTTTCTAATACAAACAATGTCATTCCATTTATATTAGCAAGATGAATGGCAGAGAGTCTCACTTTAATCTCTTGGTTTCAACAAAGCATTTGGCTTGGGGACTTAACCCGCTCTGCGCTTCTAAAAGGGTAGGCAGAACACTAATTTGTGCTGCTAATGAAAAGCTGTCTGATCAACACCACTAGTATATTCCCGTTACGGTGAGGCTTAATCTGTGTAGCCAGTATTTTGCAGGACCGCAGGTAGAAGTATTGCATACACTTTTTAGAGTTAAAACCCTCATTGGAATAATTGTGCAAAGGGCCTGTAAATGCTAGTCTCGTGATTGATAGCTTTTGGACCTAAATTTAAAACCACAGGACTTTTACTTTACCCTGGTCAGGTTTTCACCTTCTTTAATTTCCCTTTATGAAAGTACTCCCGAGAGAGTGAATTGACCATCTCCGATCTGATCGCATATCATAAAACAAATTTCCCAAGTGTCCTGCTTTTTCTTTTCGTATGTACGTAGGAAGATAAGATGTAGTTAAATGTTCTGTGGCCTTCAATAATACGGGAACCATTACTGTGTTCTAGCGACAAGTATTCTGCAGTGAAAGGCTTTTCTGAACAGGGAGGAGCATACAAACTGTAATTGTAAAAGCTGTTACTGCAAGAATTGGTTATTTCCATATGAAATATTTCTTCCATTTTTGCAGATATGGGTAGAGAAAATATACAGTACTGTAATTTTGCATTATATGATATTTTTAAGTAGGGGAGAGAATTAAGTTGGCAACTTTGACATGGAAGATACTCTATAACAGGGTACAAAATATCAGGAATAATTTATTAGCAAAGACATTTAATTTTCATATTACTGCTTGGTAAAATTCCAAGTTGAGTGAGCTGTCAAAAACGTAGCACCTACAGTGTATTCTTGAATGTTTACTTTGGTTTTGAAAGCACTTTTTCCTAATATTTTTCTAGCCTCTTTTGGTGGTAGTTTGACTTATGTAGCTGTTCTACAGGATGTGAGCTTTTGCCACAGAAATCAGTGATTAATAATTGCCATTTGTGGCAGGAAAGACTCTTTTGGTGTGTTTAAAGGGGTTAGCCGATCATGTGCTTGTTGCTAAACTTTTGAACTCTGAAGTATTAATTAGAAGCTATTTTTATTAAACTTAAACAAGTCTGTATTCTCCTATGGTGCCAAGCTAGATGTTTTTCCACAGGGAGAGTTTTACTCCATCTAACTCTGGATTTCGTAGCGGAGCGTGCTCTGGACGATCTGTTACGAATACTTCTGTGCTCATGTGTTCGTTTATGTGTGTTTGCATTTCAACCTATGAACTGCTGATGTTCAAGTCCTTTTTTCAGTTTACACAAGCTAAAAAGCAGGTTTTTTTCTTCTCTCTTATTTTTCTTTGATCTGTAAATCTAATGTCAAAAAGGGACAGTATCCCTTTGTCGTCCTTACTGCTGAGAAATGGGAGACTAGTCATTGGGAACTGTACGTTTGCAAGCACCGTGTAACATCTCCAGTGAAACAGCAGCGGGACAGAGGTGCTGATAAATGATTTGACTTTTCTGACATACCGATACAGAGGTCTTTATCCTTTGGCTATTGAGATTTCACGTTGCATAGCTTCCAGGTATGGGCAGGTAGGTTGCTCACGCTGGGAATTAGAAAGAAATTGTTGAGTTGCTTCCCATACGACAGACTTTGGTCTCTGAGGGAAGAAAGGTTTTCAGTTTTGCTCTCTCCAAAGGGGATACTGTCTCTTTAAACTTTGCTATAATTCTTTGTGTGGAAGGTAGATTATACTAATGTTGCCTGATTTCTCTTGCATTTACTTAGTATAACCCTTTGAGCACTGGCTGCATGCTGTTAGTTTCAACCAGGCTGCTTCTTTTAACCCAAATTTACGTTTCAATCCAAGACGAAAGCATTTTAATTAGCACCTAGTCATGTTATATGAACTTAATTTGTTCTGCGTCCTGCTGAACGTTGCAGCGAGAGCGTACCCTCCCCCGGGTATTCTCAAAGGGTTATCCATTTGCTGCACTTACAAATCTGTAAAGTACCTTTTTCTTTGGCATTATTGGAGATCTCTGTATATTTTAATCAACTTCAGGTTTTTTGCTGCTTTTCTAATGTCTAATTTCAATGAAACATTTCCTGTGTGAATGTGCCTTCTCAAATCTGCTTTGATATCTCTCTTCTGCAAGTATTGACCTGCATGCTTTATTCTGATAACGCCCTTATGAGCTCCTATGTATCACTATCTTTTGTGATCTGTAAGTCCTGCTGTGTTAATAAATATTATCTTGGCATATTTTGAAAATGTGGGGATGTGTGTGATTTGTTGCAAACCAGCAATGTATCTCTCTTTCCTGAAAAATACAAAGTTTAAAGTTATAGTATCCCCTTAAGCTGGCGGGTGCCTTTCTCTTGCAGAGCAGCGTGTGGGTGAGCTTCTTCTCCTCTTCCAACGCTTTGACCTCACTCCCTCTGTACTTCCGAAACTTTATCTATCAGGCTAAACAATATTTTTTAAAGGAGCAGTTTTTGAGAAGGGTTGAATAGAGGAGATGTGTGGATGGCAGGGTTGTTTCTGTGAGTTGGTTTTGAGGGTACGGTGGTAGTTCAGACTGAAGACAGAAACACTGTTTTCTCTGTCCTGTTGTGTCATCTGGATTTCCCTGCTGCCAGCCAAGGTTATGATATGCCTTTGTGAAGGGGACCAACTGGAAAATGTGTCGCTATCTAGGCCTTTATGAGTAGGAGCCCATTAAACAATACTTTGATATTTATTTAGCTAATCTAGAGTGAGTTAATCGGTGCCCCAAAGTAAAGGGCCCTGCTTCCTTTTTCTGTTTGGGAAGTCCTGCCTTACTAAATATTGAAGCCTTCAAACATGAATGACAGCTGCAAATTTGTGTCACGTAGTTACGTCACTTCGAATTCCTCCAAATCCTGGGCCACTAACAGTTTGGGATTAATGTCAAATTAGCAGACAAGGTAAAAAGCTAAAAATAATTGAGATGTGGAATAAAGCCAAAGCGTTACACCAGCGCAAACTGGGTTTTTGTGGTTCCTTGCCACAAGAGCAAAAACCACACCAGAAACCAGAGTATGTTTTTCCTTCTTTATACCAATTTTGAGAGACTTTAAAAGGAAAAAGAAAAAAAGAAAAAAAAAAAAAAAAAAAAGGGAAAAAAAAATGGAAACACCACCCCTCTTTCACTCTGGAGAACCAATGGGTTATGCCTAGCCCTAAAGCTTTTTTGAACTGAAGGCTTGAACATAAACCTGAGAGACTTAATTCTGCAGGGCTTGTGCTATTAGTATTTGTTCAGTTAATCATACCTGGAGGAGGGAGAGCAATGTTCATGAGTCTATACTTTATTACATTTTTGTCCAGACTTGACAGTCAAATTCACTCGCTTGCTCTCATTTAGTACAATTCTGCAAACAGAAGAGCTTAACAACACTTATTTATCCTGCGAAGGCCTCTAACAGTGGAGGGTGCGTACGTTTGTTCTGAAAGCCTTCCAAGCTGAGCCAAAGGGCCCAGAGACGCAGCAGCTGCCCTGGGCTTCTGCAGGACTGAGCTGAGCCGTCTCTCCACTTCCAAGGCAAGCTCAGGGGGTCTTTATTTTGCTGTGAACCATTGTTTATCATGATAATTAAAAAATAATTAGCAAATTCTTTAATTCCACAGGGTCTGAAGGCTTTTCTCTCCTTTTTCCTTCAATTTAATTTATCTTACAGTCAGCATTCTTGATGGTTTCCACCTTCGCAGTGCTAGCCACTGCCATCTTCAGCGAAAGTAAATTGGAGTAACTCCCTTATCATTAACGCTGTTCCAGACTTCACCAGCTGAGAAATGGGCTTTGAATGTTTGTTTGCTGATAGGCATGATACAGATGGCAGTAGTACATACAGACCTCTGTATTCTTCCAGTTTCCTCTCGCCTTTACCAGGTGAAGCCCCACTGGAAGCGGTAAGGAGGTGGTGCCTGTCCCTGTTCGGTCTCTGGACTTCTTGCTCAGGCTGCTGGTGATGTTCCTGGTGTAACAGCTCTGGTTTTGGTGTGTTGATGCTCTTCCACTAGGAACAGAACTAGCTACCACCTGCATCACCCTAACAACCAAAAAATGACACAAAAGTTATATTTATTAATCAGAATTTAACATAAACTGAAATATAAAAACTTGAAAGTCTCCTATGTTGGTTAAAATCACTAAATATATTTCAATCTTCTGAATTGTGTTTTTCAGTTGTCTTTAGAATATCACTAATGCTGTCAAGGGTTTTCCTTAAATGATTAAACTGTTGACATTGAAGGCTCCAGCATGTAAATTGCCTCCAGCCATAACTTAATCCGTGGTAGTTGAAATAAATTGTTATAGTTGGCTCAGATGAAGGACGTCAAGTTTTCCTGTAGATGAGATAACACTGGGAAAGAGTGTTTTAACTGTATTTCATCCTCTGTCAGTATTCTCCTGTACATTCCTTGGCAGCTATTGCTCTGCCTCTCTCCAGCAGCTGCCTGGCTGGCTTGTATAGCTGTAGCTGTCCCCAGGTGATGAGCAGGCGGGTTGGACTATGGTTTTGGTAGTTCGAAATGGATGGAGAGTACAGGGTAAATATTTCAAACCTCTTGCTTTGGAAGAAATACAAATTGGGTTTGGTTTCTAAAGCTTTCGGAAACTTACTGCACTCCAGCATGACACTGTGAAGATCACTTTTTCCATTCTTGGTTCACTAGAAAATATTTTTAAGGGAAAAAAATGTGATTACGTGATATTTGAATGGATCTGACTTTTATTTTTACAGACACAGACGCACCCTTCCCACCCTGCCCCCATCGTTAAGTGAGTTGAGAATTTATATCCAGTGTATTTAATCTGGGGTGTGTTTCATGGTCTCACCAGTGCAAAGCTGACAGTGCCAATGACACGTGGCTTAACTATATTGGGCATAAAAGCTTTTGGATTTTTAGAACAAAACTAAACTCAAATCTGCTGTGTCGTTTCTGGAAGACACCACAGAACTGCTGCTGAGATTACTAAGGAATACTCTTTTATGACGATGTATTTCACTGAAATCTATTGATACATCTCTTGTGGTAGGATTATAGGTTTCCTTTAAGATTGCCCTGCTTTGACAGGGTATTTGCTGTATGGTCTCCAAAAAATTCTAACAAATCACTTTTAACCTTACAAAAAAACATTGTGTATCCCCAAAGCAAAGCGTTCTCATAGAATTTTGAATGGATTTAGTCTTTGCTTATTTTTTGGATAAAACTGATGCTTCTCATCAGTTCAGATTCTGTTCTTACTAAAAGTGTCCTCCAGGAGGAAATGGCAGTAGCTCCATAGCATCTGTCTTTGCTCAGTGTGATGCTTAGTTAGAAGTAATTAATTTTTTTCCACTTAATCATCTCTTGCTTTGAAAAGAAATATTACTGATACACATGCATCTTTTTAAATTTTGAATTGCCATACCAGCAAAATGAAGCTTTTATTACATCAGAGGCGATAACTGCAGCATTTTAACTGGAGCTTTTTTATTCATTAAACGTATCTGTGGCCTTTAAGAAAAAGGCTATTGGAGGAGCCGTTCTTAACCCGGCTTAATAAAACAATCTTTTTGCCAATAATAAAGATACCCACATGATGAAGAGTTCTCTGGGGTCAACCAAGAAGTGCTTTTCACATGTAAACTGCTTCTTTGCTTATTAGTCTGGTGGCAAGTTGCTCTGCTACCTATCAGGGGGGAAAAATGCTCCTCTTTTCATTATGCAGCAAATGTGCTAAGAGCTCAGATAAGCCTTTAGTTTTGCTGTAGCTATGACAAAGGTTATGACTTTACTTCCTCTATTCAAAAACATCTAACTTGTGGCAAATGATTCTCTGAAATGCAGTGCCTGGCACAGCAATATGTTGGGTTTTTTGCAATAGAATAAAAATTCTTATAAAAGCTACTTTACCGTGGTCTATGGACAGTTAAACATATATTCTTATTTTTCATACTTTTCAATAAATTGCTTTAGGACTGCTTTAGCTGTAAACACTTTGTCTCTGAACACAGTATTTTTCCTGTAATATAATACTCTTAGGAACGTTTATTCACCAGAGTAATCCTTTCGTAACTATCCAAATAAATAAAATTTATAGAATTTAACTAATACATTTCATCTCAGCTCTTACACCTATGTGGATGGGGTTTGTGTCTGCATGAATTCACGTCAAGAATCTTGAATCTTAGTTTGTGAATAATTAAAATATTGTTCTGCCTTCCCTGCCGTGACCTATGGATTGCAGGCGAAGCATGGGGAGTTCAGGATTCCCACCGAAGCCTGCTGCTCATTCTGCCTGTCCCTGAGCCAGGAGCAGATCAGGAGGAGTACACTGACCTGGTCCTTTAGGATGTGTTTTCAGCTCAAACTCTTACCAGTTATCAAAGAAATCATTCACAATAGATTGTGCAGATCTTCACAGTAGGATCATCGCTCTTTCTTTTCATTTCCTGGTGAACACTGAAACAATAGCGATGCTTAAATCTTTCCTGGGTTTTGGAGCCAACATGAATTGAAAAAAAGAGGTTGCCTAGTACCCTGTGGTATTTTCAAGATCCCAGGATTAATTACAGTTGGCTAACATTCTGGAGGTTATTCTGGCAGTCTCTTTAATGCTAGCGAAGCTTTCATTTAACTTCTTTAAACAAAACCGTATATTTGAGAGCACAAGGTGTGGTTTCTTGTGATAAATTACTGATCCCTTGCAAGTCAGCTCCTTTTCACCTCGGAGCCTTCTTTCTGTTCAGTTTTGCCATAAGCAGGTGATATCATCTCTCGTCTGTTTACCCTCCTGTAAACTGCTTGCTCTACAAATTTAATATTCAAATGGTACTTTGAAATCTTGCTGTATATATGCAAGATGCTAACGTTTGTTATTGAGATGCTGTCATGTGCAAATGCAGCAGCTGCAGGAAGACTATCCCTTAGGAATATCTGATAGGTGACACGCCATGCCTCGCTGACCCATTGCAAAGGGCCTTTTCGCTTTCTTGTAGTAGCCATTAAACTCTATCATTAAATTGTATATTTGTTGGACTTTTAAATTAGCTATGTATGTGGGTCATGCCTGGAAAGCGGCCTAAAGCGTAGCGTGCTCTCCCCTTCCAGCAAAATGAATAAATGAAGGCAGAAATGTTTTGTTAAAATGGCTTAATCCTCAGGCTGGTGTGGCCAGATTGAATAAAGAGGGCGGCTGGAAAGTCAGCTTGTTCCCACCCTGGCTGTATTAAACCAAGTTGCTGTTGCTGCATGCCAGCCAGTTAAGACCATAACATTTATCAGAAGAGTCTCAGCTAAAACAACGCTAAGAGAATATACTTCCTGGTTTGGGTTTGCTTTACCTTGAGCCAGTTTGACCCTAGGCACCAAGCAGCAGCTAAATGTCTAATCCAAACTGACAATTGTTAATGCTGGAAAACAANATTTAATGCCTTAATGAAAACTACCCAGCCCCTGGCTCTCGGTGCCTTCGCTATGGATCAATCTCAGTCTAAACGTGAAAGATCAGTTGAACGAGTAGTGGACAAAGCCCAGCAGACCCTGGTCACTGTGTAGGCTCCTTTAGTGGCTCTAATGTAAGCAACCAGGCTATATCTTATACCTGCTCATGGCAGTGAGAAGAACCTGTTGGCCCATATAATTGCTGGGTGAGTATAAATGTTTGGAGCTTTCTGCAAAATAATTGGATTTTCTCTATCCTTAACTGAATAAATAGTTTGTAAAAGCTAAAACATGATCTTTGCAATATTCATGTCATTCCTGGAGCCTGTAAGTTTGAAGAGTCAGCCGTGCGGCACTGCAGTAACTGTGAGAAGCTTAAACAGGATTTCTATTTTTTAAAAATTCTTGCAGCACATTTTTCTACATTATTTGTATCAAAGTATGAATATAAAATTAAAGCGTATTAATACTTCATCGGAGGGAATGGGAAAGTTAGCCCAGTTTTCTGTGTGGTTGGTTTTGATAAGAAGAAGTGATGCGATAAGATGTTTGAGTTGCTAATGTTTACATTTTAATTGTAGATTCTGCAGCCAGCATCAGAAAACTGAACTGGTGATCTGTGCAGTCTGTACTGTCTAGAAACATTTGTTTTTTTAGTGTTCGTTCACTACCTGTAGTGGGATGGTGACTTTCAGCTTAAAATATAAGGCAATATTCAAAGGTCAAGGATTACATTTATTAAATGGAGATTTTTTTTTTTGTATGAAATCCGTAGGTATTTTTCAGATTATTTTTGTGCAAACTCTAGTTTAAGCTTCATTGAAACAACAATTCACTGTGTGTGTTCTTGCAGTTCTTTAAGACTCTTAGCAAGTTGCTATTGTTTTTACACAATGTAGAGAGATTAACGTTTGAACTTCAGCTTCTAATTGTAGGGGTTTGTTTTTCTCAGATATAGATGACTTAAAGTGTGCCCCATTTGGAAGCTATAACAGTGGGTCTGCAGTGAGCAGCCTGGCAAGCTATGACTGGTCCGACAAAGACGACATTCATCAGGGCAAGAAGCTCTCCTCCTTTGTCCAGTCTTCAGGAAGTGGATCCTCTGCGGCTACTTCTGTTCTTCAGAAGAAGGAGACCTTGTTTGGCAGTTCAGAAAACATTACCATGACAACAGTTTCCAAAGTGACAACCTTTTCTAGCGAGGATGCTTTACAGGATGTTTCCTTTGCAGCCTTTGCAAACTTTAAAGACTCTGGAGCGATATCCAGCGGTCCAAGTGACGATGACATTGGAGGCTTTGGTGATTTTGCAAGACCTTCATCAGAAGCACAGGATGCAGCAGCAGCAGCTGACACAAATCAAGAGGCAGACTTCCTTGCTAGTGGTATCTCTTCTGAACTGCAAAGAGAATCTACAGATGACTTTGGAGAATTCCAGAGTGAAAAGCCAAAAATCAGCAAGTTTGACTTCTTGGTGGCAACTTCCCAAGGCAAGGTGAAATCTAGTGAAGAGATGATCAAGAGTGAACTGGCTACCTTTGACCTGTCTGTTCAAGGTAAGCCCGCTCAGGGTGCGGGAAGCTCATAATGCATGTGCTTATCAAAGGCTAATTTTTCTAATCAAATTATAAATTAGCCAATGGGGATTGTTCCAGAGGCTACTGGAAACAAGCTGAATCTTCTTATTGATTTCTATTGTGTTTGGAGCAGGTCTCGTTCTAGAAGAAAAAAAAATTTGTGCCAAAAAATTGTAAGAATTGAGGAACTGGGGAAATTTGCACCAGTCACCGAGTAAATAGAAGGCTTTGTTCTTCTGGAGTAGTAGCACATCCCTTGCTACTACTTTATTCATTTAAAAAAGTCCGTGCCTTTATGAGTAAAAGACTAACTTGCTTATATCCTAACTTTTTAGGCTCTCATAAAAGGAGCTTAAGCCTAGGTGACCGAGAAATAAGTCGCTCTTCACCTTTACCAGTTTTGGAACAGCCATTTAGAGATCGTTCAAATACTCTAAGTGAGAAGCCTGCTTTGCCTGTCATCAGAGACAAATACAAAGACTTGACCGGGGAAGTTGAGGTAAGGAATTATCTGGAATGCAAGTAAATTGGCAATGACTTTCATCAGTGTGATATCAAGGGTGTTCTGTATCCCAGCTCTTTGGGACTTCAGCTATTTGAATTTAGGGTATGATTCTAAGATGGCATCTGGGTAAGGTTAGATGTTTTGATTGGAAACTGCTCATAAAGGAGGTTTCTTCTTTCCTGTCTTTAAAGTCTTGTGAAGTGGGAAAAAAAGTCAGTCAGAATCGCTTGACCTTGCAGTCTAAGCTTGTAACTGGAAATTAGTTACGACTTAAATCTAATCACAGCTTTGGCACTGAGACCATTGGCTTTGGGAAATGGCTTAACTTTTTTGGCTGTGTGGTAGTTATTTCTCTTGCTCATCTTGAGAATAGATGGTAAAAGGACTCAGATAAAATTCTGCTAATCCCCATTTCTAGAACAGCAGACCTGTAATAAATGTGTCGGGAGTAGGTATGTGCAATGCAAACTTTTTACCCGTTCATATATATTACTCCTTTTGAAACTAGTTCTAACTCCCAGAAATCAAGTTTTAGAGTTCAGGTGCAAAGAGAATATTTAAAGAATGGGGGGAAAACTAGGAATAGGTATGTTAAAAGTTTACATAGCTAATCTGCAAATAGTCTCTTAAAATACCTGTCTGCTGTATGTCTATTGTGATAGGAGAACGGAAAAGGTGTGTAGGAACAAGATTCACACTGTCCTTTTCTTTCAAATAGGAAAGTGAGAGGTATGCATATGAATGGCAAAGATGCTTGGAGAGTGCCCTGCAAGTAAGTGTATAGTGTCCTCCGAAACCTTTTCCTCCTTCCTGTAAGGTACCACCTCATTCAGTGTTTAAGACCATATAGGCGAAGAAAGGGTGTGAATCAGCCCAAGTGGATTACAATTTTTAAACCAAAAGCTGTCACACAGCAGAAGTGTTACCTCCTCAGTTAAAGATCCTATACTAATCTCCCTGTCATTTGTGATCAGTTTGGCTTTTGCCTAAATTCTCAAGTTAATGACTTAATTTGATGTTCCTGTGTTTTGGGCGCCCAGTAAGGCGTGTCATTCGGGGCATTGATACCAGCATCTGGCTCTTCAGCACTTCTTGAGAAACAGGCTTGTTTAATGTGCTGTGCGAAGGGGCCATTAATTTTCTGGTAATGGGTGTCAGATGTTTCACAGCCAGATTAGTTTTCCTTAAAATTTCTTCTATGCGTTTGAGTATTAGACAGCCAAAACTGTGAATGCTATTATTAAACTAGACAGCAACGCATGCATGCTCTTAAAACTATTATTTTGGTAATGAAAATATTTGGGGGAATACGTTAAGGTTTTAAATGTTGATGCTTTTCCCTGATCTACTTATAGATACAGCATGAATATAGAAAAACATGTGATGGAGTATGGCAATTATTTCTTATTTAATTTGCCTCCTTTTTTGTGTAACAGTTTCTGTTGGGGACAGTCTTGTTCGCAATAATTATTTTAAGGTAGATAACACCATCATTTTATGAAATTCATTTCCACCAGGTCATAAAGAAAGCAAATGATACCTTAAATGGAATAAGTAGTTCATCCGTTTGCACTGAAGTTATCCAGTCTGCTCAAGGCATGGAATATTTACTAGGTATGTTTTAATTTACCATATCTCTTACATTGAAAGTTCTCCTCTGAAGAACAGTAATATATAATCACTCTTTCCAAAATGGTATTATTTTTTAGCTTAATCTTTGCCTGCACCGAGATAATGAACAACTCTTCTGCTAAATAAATGTAACTACTACTTTGAAATAACCATCCATGACCACCTTTCATGTGCCATGCCTACTTTGTGCTATTTCTGAGTTAAAGTTTCAGGAACCTGTGCTTGCAGTGAATTCTCTGCAATCCTCCACTGTGTTTTATATCAACAGGGGTTGTTGAAGTCTACAGAGTAACAAAGAGAGTTGAACTGGGTATCAAAGCAACTGCTGTTTGTAGTGAGAAACTCCAGCAGCTGCTGAAGGATATTGATAAAGTGTGGAACAACCTAATAAGCTTCATGTCACTTGCTGCTTTAACGGTAAGACCAAAAATAAGCTATGTCTTTACTAAGAGAAATGTCATAATTACATGTAAAGTGACTTCACGGGGCGTCCTAACTTTACAGTTTGTATTTTTCTCTTGCAAAATGGAAATGCACTTATTTGTGAAATCCAGTTTAAAGCTCTCTGTAAGAAAACTGTTACTTATGTACAAACGTGACGTTATCTTACCAAGTGTCTTAATGATTTAGATGATATCCTATGTGTCTGTGGACCTCTCCAAAAAGGGAAATTTAGTAAAATTTAAATAAGCCATTTTATGAAGCCAGAATAATGTGGACATATCTTGTCTATGTAATATCCCTGCAATTAGTTTTAATGCTCACAATACAGGCGCACACAATGTAGCAACAGAGGAATAACTACACTGTTTTCCTTTCTCTCTGCATTTGGAAATGTCAAAGTTTGGTTTGGTTCCTGCAACAGACTAAATAGCTTTTCCGCCTCTGATAGGACTGCCAGAAAAAGCTCAATTGCTCTGAGACAGTCTGGGAGGAGCTTGAGAGCTTTCTACATAACTGGGCGAGCGTTAGAAGGAGAGATGGTGAGGGGCTGTCTGAGGGGTGGCCTTTAAGAGAAGGAGCACCCCATGGGAAGGGTCTGCAAAGGAACTGGGGAAAAAGAGGGGAACAATGGGGCTGGGTACAGAATACACACAATTAGAAGGCAAGAAAATCACCTTGCCATTAAATACCTTGCACTTTTTGTGTATGTATGCAGGAAATACAATGTGCAAAATTACTTTAACCACGGTAAAACTCGTATTTTTAGGGAATCATCTGTATATAGGTGTTTGATATTGTCTTGCATAATGGATCCCTTTAACTCAGTATATACCTAAGGAGTCTTTAACTCTTAGTATCAGGACATCGCATCAAACATCAATAAGCAGATCATTACCATGGTTATGTTTTCACTGAACAGTTTAATTTGTGGCTTCCTTCTTGCAAAGCAACTATGGCCACTGAAGATTTTCTGCTCCCCAATAAACACTTGTTTATAAGTAAGGCCCAGAGTACTTGGTTTCTGCTTTAAATAGCCATCTTCAGCTCACTGTCGTTCCCTG